>MCFA01000185.1:0-84469 GCA_002105025.1 Clohesyomyces aquaticus
GTAGCCTAAAGGCAGATAACGTGGAAAGCCTCTAAAGAGGCTCTAGGGGGCGGCTAAAGAGGCATAGTGCAGGCGCGGGTGCGTGTGTGTGTATGTGTTTATATATATGTTTATAGGTGTACATATGCTTGCCTATAACAGTTAGCAGGCTAGCTAGGACATTAATTTACTAGAGGGCGTGACAATATATACTAGCAGTAAGTAGTAGGATAGCTAAAGAAATTAAAAACACTACGTATAGCAACGATATATATATGTAGATAGCTAATTATGTTGCTATAGCTAACAAAATTGCTATTAACATATAACTATTAGCTAGAAGCTAGGTATATAACAATAACAAGCAGTTACTAACTTAGGTTAACGTTATACATTATAAAGATATCTCTATATATAACAACACTTTGTTTATAGTTACCTACGTAGATTCTTTTTAAGGAAGTAAACAAAGACTATATTCCTTCTAAATTAGCTCTAAAGACTATCCTAACTAACTCTAATAAGGGACTATTAGCCTATAAGGAGGGGGGTAGTGTAACAAGGTAACGACCTTGTTCTAGGCTAAGTCCTGCTAACCTCTAATTAGGGGTCTGCTAATTTCCCTTTAGGTCTAAACGTATCCCGCATTAGGCCTAAACGCGTACTGTATCAGGTCCAACCCCTGCCCCTAGCTATACCCCTATTTCCCTCATGTATATAGTCCCCTTCCTCTCTATAGCTAGCTTAGTAGTTTTTCTATATCCTTTCGTACAAGGCCTATAGGTGTCAATGGAATTCCTAGGTTCCTGAGTCCCCACGCACTCCCATATGCCTCTGAGTGGATTCCCACCGCATTCGGACCCATTGTCGTGCCTGCGCCGTTACACTAATTAGTGTGGGTTAGGCTCTATAGTGCACTGCTTTGTAAAGCAGCCAAAGTAGGTTTGTACATAGGTACAGTAAGGAGATGAAACAGAAACGGAAAAAGAGACAGAAAACGCGATTGTATTGCTTGTGTTGTTCTAGCTAGGGGCAGGGAGAGCTGAGCTCGACGATCCTGCGCGAGCTTGGGCCTCCCCGCTAGCATCACGTGATCAGGTCACGTGACTAGAAAAGGGGCAACGACCTGAGAGGCGCTGCACCGTACTGCGTACGGACATTGAGCGAATATGTTTCCAAATGGCAACGAACTTTCGCGTAATAATGCCCGGCAAGATAATTAGCAGCCGAAAGTCCTCATTTTCCGTATACAGTGGACAGTACAGCGGCATCCTTGGAGCACTATCTATACGGATTTAGGCAAGATTGGTAGACAAGAGACCATTCCCTGTGGAAACAGACTACAGTTGTATGCTATAAGCGCCGCATTCACAGCGGGTATCCTGGGCTGACATAATTTGCGAATCAATAGATGCAGTGCTCTATTCGCGATTGAAAAGGTTCTTTGACCGGTAACATGTACCTTGGGTCTCTCGCTTGTGCGTTCTACTTATTGCCCTCCTAGATGAGCTCGTACGGGGTTGCAAGCTTGACTTTGGACGCGAGATGTGAGCGAAAGGCAGGCGTAAAAGAACAAATATAAACAGTCATAAGTGGACAGGCGGTAGTGTCGACAGTCGACGGGTTTAATAAGTTGTACTTACTTTTAATTTCTAAAGGAGTACAGCTCTGGGTCAGCGCACTGGCTTGCTGCTTTTGTCACAAATTTCGTCTAGTCTAGTGGATTGAGACTGGGCGGGTCACGAGTGGTCTTGAGCGATGTCTCAACCTATTCTCTAGACATAACTTTATATGCCTCATAATTTGTATGTGCATAGCACCCATTTCTCACGTACCTGTCTCTCCGTTCTCGAAGATTTAGAACAGTGAGTGCGCTGCTAGAAGTCCGCAAGGAAGGGACGCCTATCTGTGGGTGTGCACAGCAGTGCAATTCAACATTCTACTCTATTTTTTTACATTCAACTATAGAATTTCTGGAAGTTTCACCTGCATAGAAATGCTTGCTATGAGAGTGGGCGTAAAAGATGCAAGACAGGTTCGCGAAATGAGTGAGGGGGTCCAGAGGGCAAAAAGTCGCCATAAAGGCAAAAAGAAAGTTGCATCGGCCGGGAATCGAACCCGGGGCTAGCCGATATTGCACTTGGCAACGGCTAATTTTACCCTGGCGTGTTATTAGTATCAGTTGTTGAGGACGGCGAAGTTTGGGTGCTTACACTAAACCACCGATGCTGGAGGATGCTGAACTCGCTAATCCAGTGAATGATGGAAGTATGAGAAAATAAACCGTATATATATAGTGCAAAAGGAAGCGTGTCTCTAACTTGAAAAGACAGTGTCTACTTTACTGTAATATCGCACTATTCCTTCGTGGAAAAAGCCAGTGAATTGAAATTAGGCGGTCTGGGCTCCGGGGAAGCGTTTGCAGTACGGCCGACTTCGGGATGCGATCGATGTGGGACCGTGGCCACGGCTAATTTTCACCTGAACCACCAACAACTTTTCGTCCAACGATGTATCTTCTTGATAAAACCTAGTGTCTCTAATACGATAGCGGAATTTTATCAATGTTCTGTGTCGCCACTACCGTCCTGTAGTCCTGTTGACACCTCCTTTAGCTTTGGATGCGACTCCCGAACCCTTTTGGATGTTGCCAATATACCTTCAGGTATAGATCAGAGTATATCATAGTCCTCGCTGGGTAATTCATACAGTATGGGAAGGTCTGAGTCTGCTTTCTTCCTTCGGTTAATGCACATTTAAGCGGTCTCCCTCCATGTTCTCTAACCAGATACCAGCAATATAGGCTTTCTTGTCCATATCTAGACTAAACAGCTAGTATACTATGTGTTTGCACTCTTGTAGGGAACAAAAAACATAAACATTAACTTGGCCCGCAGTTTCCTACGATGTCTTTCCCAACACTTCCAAGCCATGCAAGTAGAACATGCTTATTGCTGGTTTTGCTGATCCAATGGATTATCTTAGAATGGGGAACATGAATAATACATATACGACGCAATTTCTCAGTAAGGAAAGAGCGTCTGCAACACTTGGTTTTTAGCAGAGCGCTGTTTCGCCCTGAGAAAGGTATGCGAGATGCAGACAGGTCGACTCCGGGAAAGGGTTGGCAGGACCTAATTTTCTTGACGACCCACCGGTGCACACTCAACCTAGACCGACGCTATCGCAAGAGCTGGATATTTATAGTGATACTTTGACACTATCATTTGTCCAGCAATGACTTCTCATGACATTTGATTTTCTCCGGCATCTCTGTTGTCGGCTACTTGCGTGGGTTTCCCATCTTCTTTGTCAGCTGCAGCACCCTCCTCTTCTCCAGGCTCGGGTGACTCCTCCTGCCTCCGATTCCGTGTCGTCTCCCTGAGTCTCCTGACCTCATCGCGATCTTCCTACAGAAGTATTCAGCATGAGCCAACATGTCAGCGAATCTTCACTCCACAGAGTGAGAATAAGGGAAATGGCCGCATCGCTTACCATTGTCAAACGCTCAGGTACTATGAATTCCCACATGTCGTTCACCTGCCGAGGCAGTCAGAAATATTGAAGTATTTACATTCTATAATGTGGAGATAGCAAGCCTGTCAAGGTCGCCGTTCCTCTGCGATATGGGCAGGTACAAGCTTAGCGTCGAATCCACTCCATTCCGGCCACTTGTTCTTTAGGAAGCCTTTCGATTGTTTCTCAAGACAATCCTTCGTAAGCGTGGAACGCCTCTGAAACCGAACTCGGTGTATGGGAAGCTATTGTAGTTCTTCGTCGCACAGCAGCGTGGAGCCAGGAGTCTGTCCTTCTTCGCCTGAACATGTTCAAAGGACGTTGGATTTTTGGCACGATACGGGGCGACTTCGATCGAGGCTTGTCTGCAGGGCATTTTCAATTCCAAAAGTAGGTAAGGTTGTGTGCTGCAGACGAGCTTATCATTTCGGTTCCAGGTGGTGAGGGTGAGGCATTGCCCCGCGGTCACGCACCCCGCTCTTTCCGAGAGCGCTGAAACGAAAACCATGCAACGAACTACGCAGGCGTGTTATTGGGGGCTGAACATCTTGCTTTTTTGTGGCTGGCCCCTCGATCTCACCACCGGACGGGGTTGCTGACGTTATGATAAAACAGCTTCACGCCTTTCTCTCAGCCTGAGCCCATTAGCTCTCTCTGGAAGTAACTACTGTGGACCTTCCTCCCGCATTTCAGAGGTTGCTCCTCGGCTTTCTCGATTATCCACATTCCCTTCTCCGCGAGGAGGCATCAACATATCAGTTCGCACCTTCGTCGGATATCGGGTCTCTGAATCGGCTTGAGCAAGACATATGTCTTGTTGATAGCAAAGAAATCGAGAATGATTTCGAGGTCCCATTCCGTGACCTCAACACCGCTGACGGACAAGGTAAGGCCTGAAAACATATGTTCGCTGATAATGCGAAATGCATTGACAACTTTCAGACCTTTCCAAAAGAAACATCCACACTCCAGAAGATGTGAGAAAGTGGCTCGGCGTAACAATAGACCCAATTCGCCAGACGGTGTGAGCCGTGAAAAAAGATCCGGGAAGTCGATTTATGTAAGCTTTCGCACAGCGTAATCAGTAGCGTGTTGCTTATATATGCCTTAGATCCATATATTCTCAGAGCCAGCGTGATCAGCTGAAGATCGACCGTGCCACTCTGTTATTGATTTTGACATTCCACCAAGTCATGCCTGCATATCTGGAGTTCATTCTCGAATTCGGTGCCCGTAATAATCCCACTGATGCCCGTTTCTCTGGTGTTCGCGACCAGATCGTGTTGCACGATCCTACACCAGGTCCGATAATCTCCGCTCTCGGTAGAAGCGGCCGACACTTTCAACTCTGCTATTCTTTGTCACGAGTGAGGCCTAACGAAGACGATGAGGAGGGGCTGGATATGAGCAAATGGGTATTTAACCAAGCAGCTGTTTATCATAGATTTGATGTCGACAATGGCACAGTCTTGTGGGTTGTTACTCAAGCTGGGTTGGATCTCCAGCAGCGCTACAAAATCCTTACTGGACCCAACGGTAGACCAGAAGACAAGACTTTCGACACTCCTATACACTCCCTTCGCTCGAGTCTCTCTGCCCACCTCATGTACTGCCATTGGTCAACGGAATCCTGGCATGGCTACTTACGAGCTATCCATGCTGAGGTATGATATTCCACTTACATCCAGAGATGTGGCTAAGAGATTATAGTGTGATCGAACGATGCATGGAGCCGAATACAGCCCCCTCCATATCGAGTGGCTACAAGAGTTTCAGGAAAAAGCGAGCGTAGCTACCATGGTAATCAAGGCGAACTCCGAGACTGTGGCCTCGCTGCGTCTATTCTACACCAGGCTCGAGAACACGAGTGATCTCCCCGACTCGTTAAGGGAGAAGGCAATGATGGCGTCTTTCTGTGCGCGACTTGATGTGATTATCGATAACTTCAAGAGGCAACTGTCCCGAGCCGAATTCCTCGACAGCCTGATCGCTGCTCGCAAGGAAATTATACAATATCACGTTCAGGACGAAGCGGCAAGGAGAGCCGAGAAACTCAATCAAAACATGCAGAAGAAAGCTACCATGATGCACATCGTCACTATCGTCACATTGGTTTACCTCCCGGCCACATTTGTATCGGTTAGTTGCCCACCTGTTTTATTGTCTTCTTCTGCCACCACTAATATATATATATAGGGCTTCGAAATCGGACTCTGCACCTCCACGTGGTGAAGCCTGGGAACCTGACTCTTACAGAGATCAGAGCCAGCGCAGAGACGTCGCGTTGATGGTAGTGCGGTAGGTAACGCTGCTCTGTAGTGAGACAGTGCAGAGTTTTCACACCAGCGCTACTACAAACAACACCCATAACAGTTAGAAAAACAGTTCGCGAACTCCATTAACATAAAGGACTATCCTTAAGCACCTAACAGCAACAATATAACAACATAGCAAAACGCCTTATCCCCCACACCCTTAGGCAGACGAAACAGCAGCGGCTATGCGACGGACAGACGCCAGCGACCCAAGCTTCGCATACCACTAGTACAGTGCCAGAGAGGCCGGGATGACGGCGGCGCTGCACACAGATAGACCCCGTATACCACTAGTAAGGCGCTAGAGGGGCCCAAAAACGTGCGACAGCGGCGACAGCGCGCAGATAGTCCCCACATACTACTAGTAAGGTGCTAGAGGGGTCATAACAAAACGCGCCGTTAACGCCTGCGAGGAGCGACAGCAGCGCTAGGGGCGAGGCGTGAGGGGGGAGGGGGAGCGTAGCGGACAACTATACAGGACAGGAGGCAGTACCTACACATAAGGGAGACATCACTAGTAGAGGCAAGCGTGACAGGGTGGGCGGTCAAGGCTAGAGGACAACAGCAACCTACTAGCGCAGGCGTCACGCCTGCGCTTGCCTAGGGACGCACATACGGCACATTAGCGAAAGGTGTTTTTCCCCTAGTACAGGCAAGCCTTCGGGAGCTGCTTCTACGACTAGCCAACAGGGGGTTTTTTGTTCACCTGGTGTAAATAGCGGCAATAGTCTGCGTAGGCCTACAGGCTTGTATTAGACGGTAAACAAGAATTAATAATAATATATATGAAAGACATTCTTCAGCACCGATATCGTGAAGTATCAGAACCAAGACCCGAATGGCAGCTTCTCACACATGGCTATGAACAGGTGGCTTCAGGTCACTTTTCCATTGACTGCCTTGCCCTTTTTAGTGGCCATAGTAGGATTGTTCTGGGTTGAGTCGAGGATGAAAAGGTTAGACGGCGTTAAACGGCCCCTACCGTTATATCCGTCCGTAATCGGGAAGCCTACGAAAGGGTTCGACCCACTGAAGTTTACCTGGAAGAAGCCGGAGTCGACACTTCCTATGCACAAGCATGAAACAATCATGTCAAAGGCATACCTGTGAGGATGACGCCCACGGCATCATAAAACCGTGAGAAAAGGTTGCCTGGCACACCGGAGCGCAAATGAGGTCTTTCGATATACTAAAATGTACGTCCACTTCAAATCGCGTCGAGAATCGTAGTTTAACAATAATGAATTAACTACCATGCTCCTGACTGCACATTTCCTATGGTTTCGTATTGCCGCTATTTATCACGCTTGAATTACCCCATTTGTAAAGCACCTGATTATGATTCAATTTCTACTATTTGAGACGGGGATAAATCGGACAGCGCTGTTGGGGCCGCCTCGTTTCCACCTCCTTCATTAGCGCGCTCTCCTCCCCTCACACCAAGCGAGGTATTATTTGAATCCACCTGGGACGATTTCTTTGACGAGCTACCGTTGCTTGTACTTCTACGTATGGATAAAAGACTCGATATCCTGGCTAGAAATGACAATCCCGCGATCTTTCTCACAAGGGGCTTGAAGCAGGGTAGGCTTGCACAGACAATGCTCAGGCCGGCATGGACCGTTGTCCACACCTCGGCACCGGAGTAAGATGGCACTCGATTGCCTTTGTTATAGCCAAGAATGACTCTTACTATGCCAGTGATGACGGCGCTAGATCACTAATTAGCATATGAATCCCAGGATCGCGATAGTGGGAGTACTCACAACCAGCCCAATGCGAAAATTCCCACAACCATAAGCTTCTTCTTCAGCGACAGCGACAACCGGACTACCACACTGATAGGTAGCGTGAGAATCAAGACATCTAGGAAGATCTCGCAGGCCCCAGACGCCGTCCAGAAGATGTTGAAATCGAAACAATATCTGGGATCCGCGAAGCTGTTGATCCAACTCCATTCGAGGGGAATGCAATTGGTAAGTGTGGCGACTGTGCATCCGATCCACCAGCCCATGACGAGGGCACTGGCAATATATAGCTGCCATCTGAAAGAATCGCTGACGTTGAAAATGCGATTATACATGAGCAAGATGCCCAGCTTGGTCGTGCCGGCGATCGTAAAGTATATAACAGAGGCCACAAAAGCAATCTTCAGGTAGAGGATGTCCTGCTCGGTGTAAACGTAAGTTGGGTCGGTATTTTCAGAGACCCAGAGGCCGTTTTGGTCAATAGCATTGCCTGAGATGCAGCGCGTCAGCTCTCGCATATGACGAGGATGAGCTAGTGTTCCATACCCCATAAAAGCAACGCCGCTGTGAGTAGAGTGGCTAGAACAGCCACCAGAATGAACCAGTCGTCCGACTTGAGGCCTGATTTTGTAAAAATTCGAGTGTAGAATCGAAGTGCGCAAGAGATGACGGCAAGGACAATGATCAGCCCGCTAACGGCCAGCGTCGTGTCCGATTCCCCGCTCCCGTGAGCGTCCGCTCGCGCTTGTATAGGGGCCATAGCCTTTTAGCCTGGCTTATGGAGGAGGTCCGGGTGTCATTTTGAAGTAAGGAATGAGAGAGCCTTCACACGATGTTTTCTGATTCGGCGTGGGCGGGTTCATAAGGCACCATAAGCAGCCTCATCCTTAGGCGGGCAGTGTAATATCAAGACGGTAGAGCAGGTTACAAGATGCGATTCGTACTTTCTGCATCGACAGCTTGACTGCATACTCCGGGCCCAAGATTGGTAGTTCGGGTTGCTACGTCGTATTCGAGCCAATCGACGAGGCGCGATAAATCGTAGAGATATCAAGGTTCCAAATTTATACCATGTCCACGTGCCGAAAGCGTAACGGGCGAAACGGAGAGGATTGTGCCCAGTAAAACGTGTCTGCATAGCCACAAATGCTTACATTTGATGATGTTGTGCAACATTGCTCTGCATTGGCTAAGCGAGGTGTGGGGGCGCTCTGGTTTGGGTCCAAGGCAGATTCACTCACTTCGCCTCATAAAGTACAGCAGCAGCCCGCCTTCACCGAAACCTCTCATTGGACATTGACTTTCCTGTATACATTGCGGGTGCTCTTGTGCGAGAAATGGGTTCATATCTATCCAAGAATGAGTTCCCAGTTGATGGACGCGTATGTAGTCTTCTCAATGCTGAGATGTGGGAGATCGCTAACAGAGTGCTCTAGACGGTCCTTATCACTGGCGGATCGAAAGGCCTTGGCCTGAACGTGGCCTGTCAACTGGCTGGGAAGGGAGCTAACGTGGTCATCGTTGCGCGCGGTGAAAAAAGCTTACAAGGAGCGATATCGACCATCTCCGTATGTCATCTCATTGCCGTATCGAGACGGGTTGCTCACACGTCCGTAGAAATGTGCTCGATCCCCCAACACACAACGGTTTCATTCCATCCGCGCTGATGTGACGACAGCGCCCGAGTGTGCGCGCGTCGTTGCTGAAACGATCACGTGGAACAATGGATCCCCGCCCGACATCGTTTGGTGCTGCAGCGGAAGCTCCCACCCCACGCTCTTCATCGACACCCCACTTGACCAATTCCAAACTATGATGGACAGCAACTACTTCTCGTGCGTTTACATGGCACATGCTGTCCTCAATGCCTGGTTACGACCTCGCGAGAATTCGGCCACGCCCTCTCACGAAGCAGCCAAATCCCCCGGGTTGCCGGCACGTCATATCGTCTTCACAGGTTCCTTCGTCTCTTTCTATAGCTTTACAGGGTTTACACCGTATAGCCCGTCAAAAGCCGCCATCCGGGCCCTTTCGGATTCACTCTCGCAGGAAATGAACCTCTACGCCGCAGCGCATCCAACCCTGCCACGCATACGTGTGCATACTGTGTTCCCGGCTACAATGCCAACGCAGTCGCTAGAGGACGAGAACAGCGTGAAAACCGACGTGACCTTATCCTTGGAGGAAGGGGATCAGATCTTACAGCCAGAGGAGTGTGCGCGTCGGGCTATTCGAGGCTTGGAGAGCGGAGAAGAGCTTGTTCCCACGAGCACCATCATCAGACTTGTGATGACCAGTGTTATGGGCGGTACCATACGAGGAGGCTTCTGGAAAGGTTTAGTAAATACGTTTTTGAGCTGGGTTGTGATGGTAGTCATGGTCTTCATTAGGTGGGAGATGGACACAAAAGTCGTGAAATGGGGGAAGCAGCATGGGTCAACCGGTATGAAGAAGAAAGACTAAGGATTGATAAGGTTTGAGGTTCCTCGACATCCAACATCGGGGGCGACGGAAACATAAAAGCTGGTCTGCTTTGGGCAATAAGTCCTGATTGGGGGACATATTGCTCCCATTGAGCCTCTTCTCGAACCCTATCTGTAAGGCGATAGAGAACACATGATGGGGTCTCCATACGCGACGTAACGCGAGAGAAACGCGCAGCCTTTGCGGCTATCCATGGAGAAGCTAAAAGAGGTACAATGGAAGCATGACAAACATTCAAGATTGCGTTGGGTGAATCTCGAGGAGAATGATCGACCGTTGATGGATTTCGTGTGCTTGGTGTAGATCGGCACAAGTTTTGCCGAACTGTGGGGCTCTCTCCGCGTCCTTGCATTCGCGCAGTGCTAACCACAACCCCTTTGCTTCCTGAAGCACTCCAACGCGTAGAGTGCATACTAGGAGAAATCGTCCGACTCATATCCTGCGTGAGAGCCTCACGCCCTCGAGAAAGAGTGATGACAACCGGATTTACTACGTCTCTGACCACAGCTCACGCTCTGCCAAGGAGGTGGTTCCAAGACATAACCTGGATTATTGAGAGGCATCAGACCTATCACTAGGCACCTCGTGGAGCGCAAAACGGGCTGTGTACAAGGTTTGTTCTATCTTTGTTGATGGATGCTTGGCTGGCTGATCGTCGATTGCCACCAAGACTCCTTGGTGCCACATCGTCCAACCTTCCAAGTTACCAGCCGCATCTGATTTCACCACAGTCCCATCGAGCTTTGAGAGGGAGACCCGCCTCTGGCCAGCGACAGGCTACATGAGCTTACTCTGTTACTTCTTTGGTCTCATGGCTCCAATCATTCCATTCCGGTTTTCCGTGCTTGGCATTGTACCTACTGGACAACGCTTCGCCTTAACCATTGCCAGCTAAATCAATTCAATGATGTCATGCCGCATAGCAAACACGCTGATTCATACTCTCTGTAAATTTGGTGAGTCTGTCGATAAGCTAGAGCATAGTTCTGAGACCCGTTTAGCCGTACTCACTATCTACTAGATCATATTAGAATTGGCAGTTTGACTAGACATACAACGGGGGCCTTGCACTGCCTTGAAGACTGTCCTGCTTAGAAAAATATTGCAGCGGATGACAGAGCTAGGAAACCCTGATAAGAGCTCGGGGACCTCAAGGTATGGTCATCTCAGATCGAACTCGTGGGCCTCGCATCTACTGGATACTGCTTCATGGGTCGTCCATACCGATCACACATCGCCATTGCGCCGCACTTTCGACATGCCTTGAAACTTCGTTTGTCAATTGTATTCTTCAACTCTCTAATTATCTAGGAGCAACAGCATTTTCGAATCTACCAACATGATCTTTCTACGAAATATTTGCCTACAGAATTCTGGAAGGACTAGCAGTTCCAGGACGACCTGATCAAAAATCGGCATCACTAGAGAGTTCTAGCATCCGGCTAGGAAGGTAACACTTTCGTCTACAATGATTCTGTAATCAAGACATTTACTCCAAGACGGAGTCCTTTCCGCAACTGTATCCCTCGTTCGCTATCCGGGATTGGTGATAAATGGCCCACAAAAATGTCACCCTTGTTGGCCTTGGGAGGTACTTTAGATGCAGCCTAGTCGTTCGGTCTGTTGCTCGTCCGCTCGTGGTTCTTTGCGGCTTCCGATATGGCATCGTCTGCTGAGTGGCATCTGGGTACTCCACTGGTTCGCGGCGGAAATCTTAACAAGCTCGCGCAACGGATCAATCTTTCAGGAAATTAAAATTACCGAGAGGTTGGTGTGACCTTCAGGCCTGTCTTGTATCGGCTGCTTCGTACTGTTGGCAGCATTCAAGACTGGGGCTACTGCCATGACGATATCAAACCAGACAACATCTTTGTGACTAGCGACACCCATTGGATCCTGGGCAACCTAGGGAATGTTCGGCACGTTCATCACTATATCATTTTTCCAGGATCTGGCTTCACGACAGTCTCCAACTTGTCAATTGCCGTACGAACGACGTCTCCTGGACATTGAAATCGTCCCTGCAATTCGTTCGTGCCTCAGCGAATGATGCTCAGGCCTTCGACGATTTTTTTTTCAGCGGTGCATACCCACTAGGCAAGCTTTTCTGGTCACATAAATCTGGATATTCAAACATGACTGCACTGGAGCTTGCGGCTCTGTTGCAGGAAAGGGAGAACAGCCCGTCAAGTCTCATTGGTCCGGCTCGAAGACTATCCCCGCATTCCAGAAGCATATTGTACCCGGGGCGGGCCGCTTGCGTGGCTGGAGTACGAAATACGCTTCGAACTTCTTTGAGCGAGGGCACTGCCAGATGGCAGGCTATGACCTGGCTGTTTGGTGTACCGGTCCCGCGTTGTTCTTGAGATTTCTCTCATGTACCTATTACCACCCTGATACCCACGCCAATCTTTTTCCTCTGCAAGTCATCCATTCTTTCTTTCAAATGCTGGTGACATCCGAAATCATTCTACTCACAAATTTGGAATTAGAGCCAGCTTCGGAAATGCTTCCACCCCTACCAATGGTGCGGAATGCCACGTTCTCTAATGCCGCAGGTTACACAGGACTCCAAAGGATCTCAATGGCACCTCTCGATATTGCGCGCCACATAATACTCTCCAAATGTCGTAGTCCATCCGCAACGTTGGCCAATTTGGTTACGCCCGGAGAATCACAATGTTACCACCCTTCAATCTGACCATAACATTTGCAACGTGTTGCGCGGCCTTACCTGCCGATGTCTTGACGTACGTACCCCAAGGCTGAAAAGAGAATGTTCACAGGGAGAAAATATTGAATCAGGAACAGGGTGTGCAAGCGAGCAATATAGTCTAATATCCGCCACAACGTCGACTAGACCTCGATGTCCGCAATGGTACGACGGCAAGTCTTCACCTAGGCTCGCCTGCCCGGTTCAAGTAGCGACGTTAATTTGCAGGGGTTGGATTTTGCAAAATGTTAACGGCCCGGGGTCTATGATTGGAGGAACGCCGAAACAACAATGGTCCGAAGAACAAGTAACATGGCTTGTGTGACAGGGACTGTACTAGTAGTTCACTCGGATTTTCTAACGCATTTGTGCGACTGTAGTTGTGGAGAAGAGAGGACATATAAAGGTAGGCACGTTGGCAAAGCCCTGTTGATCGTTCCTCTATCTGCACCAAACCATCCCTCCGACTACTATCGATCGATCTTCTTTCCAAGATGAAGTTCTCCCAGACAGCTTCTCTTCTTGCCCTAATCTCAGCCCTCACCACCACCGCCTACGCAGACGCACTCAGCTCAAAAAAGAACTTCTACCTCATTACCTGTGTCGACAAATATGAGGGCGACTACGATGCGATAGCCTACTATGCCGACGGCCCCCAACCAAAGGCCTTAGATTGGCCCGAAAAAGTCGGCAAAGTCTCCAGTACCGTAAGCTCATGGGAAGGCAAGACGCGCGAGGCCAAGATCTACAACGACAACTGGTTCAAGGCGAAGATCGCAAAGGGTGCAGATACATTGAAAACCGGGGATATTGCTGGCACTGGAGATTTCGAGGGCGAGCCGTTTGTGTGCTTTAAGGAGGCGGGAACGATCCTGTATTCTGCGTCCGACATTACGTGCAAGCAGAAGTATTGGTGCCCTAGTGTGTCGGTGTCAAAGCCGTCGACAGTGAGGCGAGCGTTCAGGGCATGAGGAGGATGGGTTTCTTTGGGCAATGTATTTAGTGGGAATTCTTCTGCATAATCATGGAAAATTGGCTTGAGCACTACAAATGCCATTATCCGGGCCGTGGCAATGTTGGAGTGAAGCTTGTGAAAGTTGGTTCTAGAAAGCACTCACCACGCACGGACCACATATAGTCGACCGTGCAATATCTATATAAACCAGGGCTTCCTGCCCTTTAACTAGCTAGTTTTACAATGCTTACTGTGTAATACACACATGCATCAACCACCTACCAACTAGGATCAACTGTGAAGGGTGGAGACGCTCCAATCTGGATTCGGAATCATTCCATGGACGTGTTCTAACCATCAAATGGTCTCGACTCACTGTGACCGCTGATCCCTCTCACCAGATTCTAGCTCCACTGTGTAGATCTGACATGCAGCGCCTGTAACACCCCGGACCCGATGGTCCTTTTACCGGCATGAACGCCTGTTGGGCATCAGGTAATTTCCGGGGCGGGGCGTGCGTATTACCCCGTAGATGCCTGTCACCTGTTTGATTAAGCTAGCGTTTAACGAAACTTGTTCTGGTGAGACGCGATGGTTTTCTGAGGGCGTCGCATCATCTGAGAAGGCGCATTGTCATTGCATTCCATATAATTTGAGATTTTCCTACTTCCATTGCATCGCCAGCTCGAATTTTGCGGGAGACCCGACACCTTTGTGTCAACCCTGACATATGAGACACCCAATCGAGAGTGCGTGTCCGAAGTGTTCTATGCGCCAGCTCCTTAATCCGATATCACGCATAGAGTCGCTTCTCACAGCTTTCCGGTCGCACAGCAATCCTTCTTGTCATCCACCAAAACCGACGCCATATTCTTCTGGCTCGGAACATCGATCGCCGGATTGCCTGTGAAGAAGTCACTGGGTCGGAAGTTGACTTGGAAGATATCAACAGGCCTAACAAAATTAGTCAGTCAACAGCCACGGAAACACCGATCTGAACTCACATGACTGGCCAATCCTCAACTCTAGGATTGTGCGTGAGTCCAAAGACACTCCAAAGAACAACATCCTCGTTCGTCACTTCATCATTCCTCTTTACCATGTCTGCAACGCCACCCCTCTCTAGTTGGCTTTGAAGTGTGAAGCGACCTGCAGCATACAGCTCATCTTCCTGGTATTTGGTAACCCAAACATGATGCTGACCAAAGAGCGCTCGGTTGTACTGAATGGATCCTGGAGAAGCAAGGAGCTTCTGAGTTGGAGGCGGTGTGAACTTATACGCGACTGGGTTCCCACTCACAGGGTTCTTCTTATTCGGATTGATGACCTTAAAGACGCGGTTGTGTTGAGGCGCAGCATCGAGGCCCGCAGAGCGATTCACGATTGTCTTCTTTACTTCGTAGAAGTTACCTTGTGGATTCGTTGCCTTGTCCCAGGGAGCCGTGTGCGATTCCTCGTGAAGCACGCTGTTGTTGTGTCCATCGATGGCGGGATCGATACGTGCGCAGAAAATGTGTTGATGATTTTGTGCGAGGACGCCGCCGGAGACAACATTGCCGTAGTCGGAGGTCTTGCCAGGGTCGATATTGACACAGCTGACGATGCCGGTCGCTCGCACCTCAATTGTGATACCGCCTGCCTGATCGACTGGAGAAGGTCAGCTTGAGGATATCCTATCGACATTAATGGACTTACATTTGTACGCGAAAACGTATTCGTAATTTGCCAGGGTGATGATGAACTGAACAACGAGCTCCCTGTATCTGGTGACTACCGCTCGGCCTGTCCTCCAGTTTGTGTGTTTCCAACCAATACCATTGTCCTGTTCGTGAAGGCAGATTACATTTGGATGTACCCGCGGCTCGCCAGCTGAGTCCACGACGACACCGTCAAAATACTTGATCAACCCAAGACAATCGCAACCCAAAGAGAGGTTGTTGGCGCAATTGCCAGCACCACCATCCCCGAAGTCGAAGGCCTGCTTCCGATGGAAAGGTGGCCGGGGATCACAATAGGGCACCGTCATCTCGCTCATGCTCAGTCGATACAGCACACTTCTCCCATCGTAATGCACGTCGTGAATAACGGCCCCCTCGCGAGGATTGAACGACACTCTGAAGCGCCACTTTTGCCATTCCACCAAGCTCTCATCTGTGATTTTGAAAGAGGCTCCTTCGGGCTGAGTAATATTGATCGGCTTCAGGTCTTTTCGCAGGCCGCCTGGCACCAATTCCGGTACATATTCTGAAGACTGGCAGTGATCGATGACGCGCTCCACGTGGGACTTTCCAGTAAGGGGGTCTCCTTTGCCACCAGTAGCGAGTTTGTCGACCCGAATGATTTCCTTCTTATGTGCGTCCAGAATTGGGATGAGGGGTAGCGGATAAGCGTAGAAGTTCGAATCGGCGTTACCGTTCCGGGTGTCTTGTGCAAAACACAGCCCTTGAAAGTATCTTCGGTTCTCCGAATCGAGGTCAAGTCCACCATACGGCCATGGCTCGACGACCAGCTCGAAGCCTTCAGGAAGTTGGATCTCGGCAACAGCTTTCTGCCATAACTCAGACTTCTTACAGGCCTCTGAAAGACAATGGGATTAGCATTGAGTCCTATGCAACATGAATTTGCTTACCGATGAGAATTTGAAATTCCCACAAGGTCAGCGACGCATGGTGCTCCTTTCCTATCACCTCGTGCTTCACCCGCTGCTTCGAGTCGACATCAACGACCGACTCGTGATACTCTGGGATCCGATCTTTCCCAACAACGTCGTACTGGGAAATCGGGGTCAGTAACAGCCATATGCATCCATCCGGCTATTGAAGCGACATACTTGACATTTCGCAAGTCGCGGTGGCCGTTTAGATGTAGGCGAGAGCTTTGCAGCATGCTCGAGGTCTAGATACTCCTTCATGCCATCCTTGTTGGGCTCTTTGAGATAGATTTCACGAAAATCAACGACCACATCATGGTGAAGGCCCAGAATAACATCTCTTGCGATTTTGGTCTCCTCGACGGACAAGGTACGGAAAGGATGAACGGCCATGGTGGTAGTTGTATGACGGGGCAGTTGATTGCTCGCGGCGATTAGTACTTTCTCTGTGGCTGGCCTAACTAGGCGAGGTCAGCTTGATGTGAGGGAACATGACCAAGAAGCACAATTGCGAGAAGATCTTGTGGTTCGAGAAAGAAGAAAACAATTATAGAAATGGACTTCTGGAGAGTTTGCGGTTCTTACAAGAGTGTGCTTCCGTGAACGAGCCGTGATACCTGACACGAGGGTCGCTTTTCAAATTTCTGTTCCCTTTTGCTCTGTCTTGGACGCCTCGTTGGGGTTACAAAATTCGCTGTATGAAGGAGTGATCATTCTAATATAACAACAAAGCAAGAGTCAAGTTGTATGAAGGGGAATCAAGAATTTATATACGACATCGGAAGGAATAGTGGGGTCCCACGGGGCAACGCATACACATGACAACGGGAGGGGAAATCGTTTGGGCCGTGAGTTTCGAGCAAAACAATGGCCAGGCCAGATGCCTGGAGGACGACAAGTCACGTACAGATGCGGGTCAAGTCTCGGCTGGACCTCCCAGCTTAGGTCAATCCGTTGACAAAACCGGGCGAATGAGGTGAGGTTGAAATAGACTCGTCCCGAAACTTGTCGTTTCGTATCTCAGCCGATGGCGCGGTTCTTAGATCTGAGTTCGTCGTGAGCTATGATAGCGGAGACTTGCTGTCATTCTCTTGCGTTATATTGTGGCAGAAAGTTAGGGACGTCCATGGGTGGTTGACGAAGTTCTGCTTGGACCTGCCTATTCGGGAAAAGATCGACGCCAAGATTGGTGACGGCTTTAATATTCTCCGCAATTGCGGCTTGCTCCCGTGCGATAGAGCCTGGGTCCCGGACGATTGGATAAGCATAATGATATTGGCAGTTCCTTATCGGGCCATTTCTAGTGGTGTGAGGTTGGACAACTGAAACCCATCATCAATCTTCAAACTAGACGCTGAGTATCGAGCAGATTGGACCCGAAACTACACATATCGGCTGTCTATACCTCACTAGATTGGCCGCAATACCTGTATCTTCTGCTAATTAGTGACTGCACCAGTTCAGTTCAGTTCACAACGCTCGGTCTCATATCGCGGAAGCGCTTCCGCTCCAGCACCCGGTACGGTCAAACGGGTTCAGGATTACCCTATCGCGGTCGATCATTCTAAGTTTAATCCAATGTCCTGACCACAATCACTAGCTATAGACGTCTAATTACAATATGCTATGCTTGAAGGCAGCTGAATCCATGCGTAGAACAATTGTGATGCTGCAAGAGAAATGGGTATATGTTAGGAAACGTTTCAAACTTGCACAACGACGGCCAGAGTTCTTCACATCCAATACAGTGAATCGATATCGGTACGGGATTCTAGGGCATTGATTCAACATCCATGACTAGATGCGGTGAGTAATTCATCCTGGAACGGTCTTCCGAGTCGTTCCGAGTCGTTCCGAGCCGGCATGAAGCCGAAGAAAAATGGGGCTTCGGGCTCCTCGGCCTCCGTACCACGGCTTGGGACTACGCCTCTCCGACATGCGACCAGCGCCAGGATCCGTTCTGATAAGAGCTTGCACTCCGTGAGTGGCTTTCGTTGTGAGAGTCATCAAGATAGCCCGTAGGATTGTGAGAGTTGAACATGTCCCTCAGTCCCTCAAAATAGCTGAGGATATGCCACAGAATCATCGAACTGGACCGGAGCGCCCCAGAATCCCTAATCAACATTAGCACTCCGTCTTCGGGAGGCAAAAAGGTGACCGGACAAACCTACCCAGTTGAATTGTTGATTTTGTAAGCCAGGTGTTGGTTGAATGTCTCCCATGATGTCATTGATATTGAGCCCATCCCAATCAAATTCTTCTTGTTGAGCCTCTTCATGGTACGCATCTGCTGGCGGCGCAACATCTTGGTTTTGAATGGCAAAGTGTGGTATCTGGTCTATGTAGATGGGTCTGCTGAAGTCCGCCAATGAGTTCTGGGGTCCATAATTGGATGAATGGTCCCCAGGTAAGGTTGTCGCATTCATGTAGGGTTGGTTCACACTGTGCTCGACGATGGCTTTCTCGATCATACCCTTCACAACTAGCCAAGCCTTGGCTGTGTTATTCTCCTTCAGCATCTTCGCCATTTGCAACGCCCGGAGAGCTCGTTGTCGATCTTGAGCATTGAATATCGGATTTCGCAGCTCAGATAGAGTGTGCATAATACTAGTAAACGATAAGTACGTAGCAAACAACAGGTGATAAGTCTTACGATTGGAATGAAGCATGCCCTCCAATATGCCATTGAAATCGTGCTACATCTACGTCGATGACAGCCCCATTCAAAGTCTCGATTAAATTTACCGACTTCTCAAAAATTCTGCACATAACAGATGTTAGCATACAGTTTGATGCTAGTATATCCACGAAGAAGCGAAGAGGCTACTTACGATTTTCGTACGTCGTCTGTGAAGACCATTTCCCGGTAAGCCCTAGGCATTCGAAGCCAGAACAAGAGGTAACAACGCCATTCCATCATGGATGCTAACCCAAGACAGAGTCTCTGACCCGATATTTCAGGGTTGCAATATCGGAGGTATTTTCGATGATTCCCCTCGTGCATCCCATCAACCATGGTCTTGATCTGATTGTATATTTTTGTGAGCTCTTGCACGGCATCTGGGCAAGAAGTGCCCTGCAGCCCACTCTCGAGCATCCGTCGCTCTAACTTATAGGTACTCTGCACTATGCGCCTTAAGGTGCTCATACCGACGAACCGAATGATCTGAAATGTCATATCTGTGAACCTGGGTTCATCGTACGAAGAAGGCCCAGGACTCGCACCCTCAACAAGTTCTTCATCGTCAATGTTCCGTGGCAGCAGTGTTGTGAAATCGTCATCTGATATGTTTGGCTCTTGCCCCTTGCACTCTGCTGCTCTGTACTCCAGATGGCAGATCTGATGCCAAAGTCGCCGGCGCACTTCAATAGTGATAGCATCCATTGAACCACTGGGAAATAGGGATGGATCCCGATGGAGTCCTTGGTTGAGAGCGATCCGGTTCGCAATACCCAGTAAAGCCCATGCTTTCCCTGAGCGAATGGTCAGCTGTGAAAGCTCTAGGAAACGGCAACATACCCATGTCGTCTTCCTTGGTGATACAAGTTAACCACAAAATGAAACCCTGCAGAACTTCTAAGCTTGAAGTTGTCAGGTAATTCTCGCGGGCGAGGCTAATTTCGACGCCTTGTTCGTAACGTCGTAATAGTACATCCTTCGTCTCTCCAAAACGTTCCTCCACATCGGAAGGGGACAGCGCATTAATCGTGCCGTAGAAGACCGCAAAAGCAATGGAACTTGTGTCCCTGATGTATGTCGGGAATTTCCGCCTCAAGGTAGGCTTGTGGACGATTCTAATCATGGGGTCCACATTGGTGAAAAAGAGCTCTAGAAGCGCGTCCTGGTGCTCCTGGGTCTTGGGGAGGAGCGACTGGAGTGTTAATCCAATGGGAGCACGCCCCAGAGACAACAGGGATACAAGGCTATCCGGATTCGAATTTTCTCGGTCGACGAACTCGTTTTCTGAGCGATCTCCTATTAGCGCCTTGATGTCTTGGATCTATGAAGGTGATCAGCTGATTGTTGCCTGCCCCAAATGACGAGGAGTGCCAAGTTATTTTGAACCTTAATGATTTGGACGTCTTCGTCAGAAAGAAAATTATCAATAAAAAGGCGAAGAGAGTAATTGCAAGATTGAATTGCGAAAGAGTCAAAGTAATCAACCCAAAACATGCACTTACCTCATCCGCCAGCAACGCCCAATGCAAAGAGGATACGAACTGGGTTTGGCCATCTTCAAGAAGGAGGGTACCGTCGTGATTGTCGGATGAGATACCAGCACCCTGCGAGCCCTGACTGTTCGTAGACGGCGTTTCCATCGATTCGGGTTCGCGCCTGTCATGTTCGGTCGTTCTTCGATCAGAGGAATGCGCTGTGGGCCCCTGAGTTGAAACCGCCTTTTCCAAGAGCAATTCCAGTCTATCCAAACGTGCCTGAACGTCGGGGCCCCTTGCTCCTTTGGCGGCAGGAGGCGAAGTCTTGGAAATCTTGCTGTTTCCTGCTAATGATGAAAGCTGAGCAAGGCTCTGCTCTGTAGCATAGGTACAGACATGATTCCCGCGGGTACATGCGCCGCAAATCGGATGGACGTGATCACATCTAACTTTTCTTCGGCGGCATGTGAGACATGAGGATATGATGCGCTGTCGACCTCCTGATGATTGCGACTTGGAAGCGGGACCCAAGGAAGGAGACTGGCTGGCCGAATTGCTCGATTCCGCCATCGTCCTCGGGGAATCTGTATGCTGAGGGTATGAATATGCGAGTTTGAGTTTTGAGTCTTCAGAGGCTTGAACAGCGAGGGCCAGCAACCTCGGACGGACGATGAAATCAAGCTCCGACGACGGTGCGCGGGAGGATCGGGCACGTGCGTGCCACGATACTGTGTTAGGGCTAGTGGCAGATCAGCTAGTTTGGGCACAGTTTTCCACCTCGGTGTTTCTCGATGACCAGATTCGACAGCGAAGGTCGATGATGGTTATCAGACGACTTTAACCCAGTGATGATAGTGTCTTTGCCACGAATACGGGCTGCGCTTGATGTTCCTCGGCTTCTGCAGGTCAGCAATGACCAAGCACATGCAACCCCACGTAAGCAGCCCAATTTGAGAGTATTTCGAGTATTTTGGGCGATTCGTTATCCACAATCTCCAACATCTCTTTCGTATTTCATCACTGGACACCTAGCTTGATACTCATCGCCTATTGAGCAATGGTAGGAGTATCCTTTTAGAGATTGCGGTTCTACAGAAGGTAAACGAGAAAGTAAAGCACTCCTACGACACCGCCCTAAAGAAGCTCCCATTCCAAGCGCTTACCACGGCCTCCGCAACCAGCCTATGAATCGCCTGTCCAGGATGATAATCATTGAACCAAAGACAAGTCTTCCCATCCGCATTATAACAGCTCGCGTCCTTACTCCCATACGACACCGGGCTCTTAATCGCCTTCTCAAACGGACGCTGCGTATCCACAACCAACATCCTCACTCCCTCATGCGCGCCCACAAAATCCCTCACCCGCATCCTCACCATGCCGTTAAACGTCTCAATAACCCCCTTTTCCTGCGCCCTCACCGCCTCCGTCTGTCCCAACATCAAGGGGCTCTGGTCAATCGGCGGGACATTCAAGAGCACGAAATTCCGCGCCCCCGTCGCATATAAAACATCAATCTGTCCGAAGTAGCTGTCCATGATACGTCCCAAAAGTGCCGCTTCGGTGTCATTTGCATTCCAGTACGAGTTCCCGACATCATTCACGCCCATCCAAACACCAAAAAGCGAGTTTCGAGGTGTCCATGGTGCGTAGGTAGGTTTTGGGGCAATGCTGTCTTTGTACTGTTGGACCTGGTCGATGAAGCTTTTGACAGTGTCTTGGTACGGCTTCACGAGCGAGGCGTTTACGGTTGCGCCGCCGTAGGCGAAGTTGTACGAGTAGGTGACCGAGGAATTGTAGTCGTGGGCGAGGTAGCCAATCCAGTTAGGGCCGCCAGAGGTGGTCCAGCCGGGGTAGGCAGGGTTGCCGAGTGGGTTTGAAGAAGAGGGTTTGGTGGAGGAGACGTTGAAGCCCGTTTGGCTGTAGGAGTCGCCACTGGGGTTTTGTTGTTGGTATTGTGTTGTTAGGATGGGGGACAATGGTGTGATACTGACAATGTTATGAAGTAGTTTACGGCTTGCGCAGGGCTTGCGCAGTGAGCTATTGATAGAGCGAATGCGACTCTTGTGAGAGTGCGCGACGACAACATTGCGATTGTAGAGATTGAGGAGGAATTCGAGTGCGACTGAAGGAGTTCTGAATACTTAACGATTTTTTATTCGTGAGATATATTTCCACTTCATTTCCCCTCACCCATCTTTCATCATACTCTGTCCATTTTCCAATAAACGTTGGCCAAATCTCTCCACCGAAGTCGGCATTCGCGGGGAGCTCAAGCTTCACGGAGGAGCACGCTCCTGATGAACGCCAGGGACAGCCCTGTCCCGGATTGTCCGAGCCGCGGAACAATCCCTCCCCATTGGACTCACCAAGCGCACTTGATCCAAGTCGAGGAAAGCACGATCGTGCTGTTTATCTAAGTTAAACGGCTTCTCGGGCAGATATATCGCTACAAATATCCACCAATCCGTCTCAATGTTCTGGACATTGCCTCTACATATGCTCCCAATACCAAGGTCGGGTTTCCATACTGCATGCCTGGGTCGCATTCGCTTTCTAAGTTTCAGAGAATGACCCAGCCACGTGTTTTGGCTAAATTACCAAACTTTCCAACTTCCCGAGCTTGCCCGGTTTGGCCGCGGATTTCTTAAAGGAAGCCTCGCGATGGAGCAACTACGCTAGACCCAATTAGGCCTTGAAGACGGCTATTAATACAACACCTAAATGCTCATCAAAAAGGAGGATAGGTTTGCTTATATTTTACTGCCAGTCTTTCCTTTAGACTAACACAATAACAATCCATGTTATTAGTGCTATCTCTGCGCAGTTTCAAACAATATACACTGACACATCTATTCAAAATAGTATGTCGTCCTGAAGTCTACCAAACTGGCGACGGAGGAGAATCCGGGTTACCATTAAATACGAACGTAGCAGCAGAGAGATAGAGCTGCCATTTTAACTGCAACTCCCCGTCGATCGAATTAAATTGTAACGCCTGGTTGATACAGAAGCTACAAGCTCGAAGCCAAGAACTCTCTGACACACCTGCGGAGCCGCACCGCTTCCGGCAGAGTCTCATTCCAATTAAATCCATGCCACATACCCTCCGAGACCAGCAACTCAGCCTCCACTCCCGCCTCTCTCAACTTCCAGTACATCCTCACGCCGTCGCTCAAGAACAGGTCCCGTGTTCCCACAGAAATAACCGTTGGCGGGAACGAAGCATCGTAGTCTGCATATACCGGCGAGTAATACGAATCCTTGACGTCAACCGTATCCAGCTGGTAGTTCTGCTTTACAATAGCAGACAGGAAACTCGCTGGCATAACATCCCTGCCTTCGTTGCTCACCAGCGAGTCTCCAGCACCACTAAGATCCAGAGCAGGAGTGCAGAGGAACAGGCGTGCGGGCATGGGAAGCTTCTCTGAGCGCGCGATGAGCAGCATAGATACTAAGATCTGGCCACCAGCCGAACTCCCCATCCCGTAGATGTTCTTTGCTCCGAAGGAAGAGATGAGTTGCCGATACACGGTGAGCGCCTCGTCACGGGCACCCGGATATCGCGTCTCGGGCGATTTGGAATACTCGACGGAATAGACGCGGATGCGCATCTCGGTGGCCATGAGCAAGGCGGCTCGTTCACGAGCACTGCCCATGACGAAGCCACCGCCGAAGAAGTTTAGGATGATTTTTCCTTCGTGCTCGCTGGACAGGGTGGGAGGCTCAATGATGAGAACAGGAACAGTAGCGATTTTTGTTGGTGTGAGTTTGAGGTTGTGTCTTGCCATTAGATCTTCTTCGTTTGGACTCACTTTCGTGGCCATGTCGTTTCGAAGACCTTGTACTCGTTTCGAGGAAGCCAGGTAGGGGGAGAGAAGTCCGGCGAAGGGGATCATTGGGATCTTGGACAGAAACTCGGCGGCTTCAGGGCTGATGGAAGCTTTTTGGGAAGCAGTGACTGTCACCATGGTGATTGATTGAAGGGATGCTGGCTGGAGGCAGGTGAAATGATAAAAGGAGAAATGGTTGATCTCCGCACTGGAAGGCACGGATGGCTTGTACTTTAATCATCCTCTGAAGATTCTTGATAGGATTTAATCGGAGGTAAACAATACCTCCAGTGCCCTTGAAATATGAAGGGGGCGCATGCAGGAGCATCGTAAGGTCTCCCCACCGGTTTGGGTTAGTCTGCTATTACCACGCTAAAATTCGTGGCTTAGCGCCTATTTGGGTCTAGTGCATGTTTTGCGGCATCCGCAACGTGCTCGAGAATGATCCCAGTAAGATTGCCATTAGTCAATAGACACGCCAGAAATTAGGGATCGGCCGAAGGTGAACGGCCAGACTCATCTGTTAAATCGGAGGTCGTCAGATTTGTACGACGGGCAACCGCAGCGAACTCGTATTAAAGACAGTGAAGTGATCTTCGAGACTGTTGAATTTCAACGACAGCTACATACCAATAATCAACTCCCAAAGCTTCAATATCTTGTTGTTTCCACGCTCATCTCCAAATATGTCTTCCCTCTATGCCGATCTAGTTGTCGCACCGCCACCGACTCAGATGGAGTACAACCGTCTCGGAGAGTCCGGTCTGAAAGTCTCCAAAATCATCCTGGGCGCCATGTCATACGGCAGCAAGGACTGGGCCAAGTGGGTTCTAGAGGAAGCCGAAGCGCTCCCACTACTGGGGCATGCCTATAAGGTCGGAATCAATACCTGGGATACGGCAAGTCTGGACAGGCGCGACTGAACTTGAAACACGGCTAACTCTGGACAGGCTGACCTCTACTCCGACGGCCATTCGGAGGAGATAATCGCCAAAGCACTCGATACGTATAAAATCCCCAGGGAGAACGTCGTCATTCTAACCAAATGCCGATGGGGAACAAGCGTCCCTGGCGAGCCTCCACTTCCCCTGATGGCGGCGACTGTCAACGATGGTAGAATGGCGAACCGGGTTGGCCTATCGCGAAAACATATCTTTGATGCTGTGCAAAACAGCGTCAAGCGGCTCGGGACGTACATTGACGTGCTGCAGATTCATCGTATGGACCCAGATGTACCGCACGAGGAGATCATGAGGACTCTGAACGATGTGATTGAGAAAGGATGGGTGCGGTATATTGGAGCAAGCTCGGTAATATTCTTCCTCCACGCAGTTCGCTGACCTGCTCTGATCGTGATAACAGATGCCAGCGTGGGAATTCCAGATGCTTCAGACAGTGGCGGAGAGGCATGGCTGGCATAAGTTTGTCAGCATGCAAAACTACTACAACCTTCTCTACCGCGAAGAAGAGCGTGAGATGATACCTTACTGCAAGCGGACTGGCGTAGGACTCATTCCCGTAAGCAAAGTGCATAAGAAAATTCAGGTGATCTGTTCTGATAGAGATGGTAGTGGTCTCCAAATGCTCGCGGACTGCTTGCACGCCCGTGGGACTCGAATAATCCTCCTACTCTCCGTGCCGAAAGCGATGCCGCCATACCTCGTCTTTTACCGAGAGATGATCCCGCCCAACAGGCTATCATCGGAGCGGTTGAGGAGATCGCGAAAGCGCGTGGGGTTCCAATGGCGGTCATAGCTACAGCGTGGTGTTTGCGCAAGGGGGTGAACCCAATCGTCGGGTTGAACAGTAAAGAACGTATTGACCAGGCCGTTGAAGCTACGAAGCTGGTGCTGAGCAAGGAAGAAATTACCAGGCTGGAGGAAGCATATCTCCCCAAGAACTCCATAGGTTTTTAGCACACCCCTTCGCCGATATCTATGTTTCGTTGAAGAAGTCATCCATTTAGGCCCACAAGTAGCTCTTCCATTTTTTTGCAAGTAATTAAAATATCTTGTGACTCAGGCATCGTACAGTCGCGCTCAGTGGATGATGTACAACACAGCAGTGCATGTCGTAGTCAAAATCATCAGCCCTTGGTGATGCCCTCGTCAGCCAGAAATGCAGATCGAAGCGTGAAAGACTCTCGGACCCGTTCGAAGACGTTGATTTGACGTTGAATCCACCCGGCGTAGCACTCTGGAAGCGCAGAGAGTGCAAGTGGTAGCGCATGTGCCATTGCCTGGGTGCCACAGAATCCTCCCCTGGAACAATATGCAGCCGACATGCAAATGTCTTTGGACAGTGAAATATTATCCGCAAGATAATGATTGGAGTTTTCCAGAGAATCAAGCATATTGTTTACTTGAAGGAGATATGCTGAATAGTTGACGACAAAGGTCGCTGTGACGATGTCTCTGTACTCGTATATTGACGGAAATATGATGTGCGGCCCAGGCGGCAAAGGTAACAGTATCCGAATGGGTAGCCTGGCATTTGATTGAAGTTTCGCAAACCATTCTACCATGGCCGAACGAACATTCTTCGCTTCGGAGTAGATCAAAGCGTGATGGACTGAGAGATCGCCACTGCTCCGACGTTTGAAGTTCTTCATGAGTCCGGGTATGTTGGCAAAGTAGTTCAGTCCTTCGTGATAGATATCGTAGTTCCGAGGCATGAGTGGAAAGTTAGTGTCGTGCACCCGGATATTTTTCCACTCGTCACCATCGAGAAAGCAGCCGGTGCCGGTTGCGACTGCCTGGGAGATCTGTTTTGGACATCAGGAATCCAGTCAAGTTAAGGCCATTAATATGTTCCAGGAAGACGAACCAAATACCCTCGGGAAGCCATGAGCATGGCGTTGTCGAGACCGGTGCAATGGCGATGAGGCCCACGAATTTCAATCAGACGGCCCACACCACCGGTATGGGTGATCCACGATTTTCCACCTATGGTAACAAAGTTCTGAAGCATACTTAGTTGATGGAACGACAGACGCATCGAGTTCTCTCACTTCGAAATGTACGAGAAGGAGAGCAGCACAGAGGGTCTCCGATGTGAACCGCGAGCGGTGGTCTAGGACAGCATTTGACAGACTCCTGAGAGCATTCGCGTATGTATTGCGACTTCGGATAAGCATCTCATTCGAACTAGCCTTCTTCGCAAAATAAGCCAAAGCCAGCGACTCTGCAGCCAAGTCTATAGGACGATTTTTATGCAAAATCTGTGGAATGTGCCAGAGCCAGCTTCCAATGAAAGAATGTTGCACAGTCAATCGCCCTATTGGGAAAAGATCTTGGACGAACGTGGCGACGATACCCTCTCTCTCAAGACTGCGAAATTCTGAACGGAAGCCGGTTAGGCTGAGCATATTGAGGGAGCCAACGTTGGAGCCTGATGGCACATCCCTAGATGTCTTGCGGCATGCCTCGGCTTGGAATTTGGCGCTTTCATCGACGAATTTTGAGCGGATCCGATATCCAGGGCACTTACGGCCGCCACGTCTGCACTGAGAGCAGCTTGGGCGAGCTTCATCGCACTGGATCGTTCAAATTAGCTAGATTCCCCACTCGTTCACTGCTCGGGCGTATACCTTGATGCTCCGTGTCCTACACGTAGAGCACCCTTTGCTGGTAGGTACTCCAACCATGGTATTTTCATGATAGCAATAGTCTTTTGCAGACTGGTCGCGCTGTGAGGTTCTCTACGGAGCGTCGGATTGACGGGTCAGTGCTTTGAAAGCAGGGGGTCGACATTGGCCCTATCCCAGCCTAGCTAGTTAAAGCGTGCAGGCGCTGGGGCGATAAAAGCAGCTGCATACACAACGCTAAGACACTCCACCGTACCATACAGAGAAGTTATAATACTAGTTAAAGAAGCCTTTCATGAGGTTGAAAATGAATTTAAGTTATAAGTAACTTACTATAATTACTAAGAGTAAATATTCCAACATTCCAGCAGTTGAAGGGATTACATGAGACCTGTCCAATCTGTGGAAACATTACGGCCGCGGTATGCTGCGGGAGGTGATCGGTCGCGAACAAATACCCGAAGGAAACACGCTGGAACTATTGTTAGCTCATTTTCATGTATATCCTTGGTTGATCGAAAGCTGGAGGGCTCCCCACGTCGCGTTCCTCCAAACGCCGTTATACCTAGTCAAGAACTTCAAAAAGCCGCCGCAAGCCAATCACGCAGTGAATCAGAGAGCTCTCGACAAGTCATCCATAGCCCATTGGAGCTGTCGTTAAAGTAGAGTTAGGTCTTGGTGAGATTTTAGCCAAAGCTTACTTACATGCGAGATGCGGGGATAGTGAAGCTGCTGCTGAGGATCTACCTCAGCTTGTCATCACTGATTCCAAACTCGGAGCCCCGAGTGAGACCCCATTAAAGTTCGGGATGTAGCAGCGTTCGTCCGCTTATTGGGAAGGTTGCTGACGCTCGGCTGAGTTCGGAGATAACGTGCCTTGATATCCGAGCATGGAGAGAAGTCTGGTACCAGGACTTTGCGGACGAATTGGTCTCTTCAGTCTGGGGAGATCGATCCTACGAAGATGAATAGTGGTGGTTTTGGAGTTAGGACGAGATGCGGATGCTTGGCTTGATGCGGAGTTAGTAAGCGAGCGAATTTGACACAAATGGCACGCCTTGAAAGTATGGTACCCTGGCATTTGCAAGTGAATTCTTCTGTAGTCCAATAAGATTGCTCTTGCCTAGAAATACAGCTATGCCAGCGACTTGTCAGCATCCTTACGAGAGCGAACTATTTCAGTAGACGAAAAGGAGTCTTTCATTTGGGCCCGACCGCGTATGACTAGTCTGTAGGAGTAACCGGATGAGCGATATGTGTAAGAGTCGTTGCAAATAGAACACTAGCCAGACGCATGGAACAACTATCACTCCGCCGCCGTCGTGCCAGGTGCCGCCGTTGAACCAATTCTCGGGTCCGTTCGACCGCGTGCGAGTGCTGTGTCCCAATGAGCGACAGCATCAAACAGGACGCCGCTCAGACCAATCGAACGATTATCACTACCCTATCCGATTGAATTGGCTCGATGACAGCGGGGCGTAAGTATAAGAATCAAAGCCTCCCTCAGAATACTCGTTATCATAAACATTCGCAGCTCAGAGGAAAATAATGCAAACCCAGCTCTTCATTAACAACGAGGTACCTCACATCTTCTCACTCACAATGAATGGAGACCAATTGATGTAACGATAGTACGTCGACGCCAAATCGGGCGAGACCTTGAGCGTCTACAACCCTCACGATGAATCCCTGGTTGCGGAAAATGTCCAAGTCGCTGGTCAAGCGGATGTAGATGCTGCGGTCGCGGCCGCAAAGGCAGCATTCAAGGGCCCGTGGTCCAAATTGACCGGACCGGAGAGATCGAAGCTCATGCTCAAGTTTGCGGACCTTCTCGATAAGCATGCAACCGAGATTGCGCCGCTGGAGTCGAAGGCCACAGGTCAGCCTGTTCAGGTGACGATGATGTTGCTTGGGATGACTTCCTCGGCTTTCAGGTGTAAGCTATCGTCGTTGGCTCTGTATGCCGCCACTGATAAGGTACAGACTACGCCGGCTGGACCGACAAAATTGCTGGAGAACAGTACCCAGTGGTAGATGGGAACTACAAGGTGCGTTGAAGGCTCGTCTCGACGTCTCGAATCTCGAAGCTGACCCTTTACGTTGCTTGAAGATTGTCCAACATGAGCCCATCGGTGTATGCGCGGGTATTGGAGCTTGGAATGCGAGCCCGGCATTCTTTGGATTCAAGATTGCGGCCGCGGTGGCTGTTGGATGCACCTTCATATACAAGGGTTCGGAGAAGAGCCCGCTCGCATTGCTAGCCCTCGGCGACTTGGTAAAAGAGGCTGGGTTTCCTCCGGGAGTAATCAATATCATCTCAGGAGATGGACGCGCGGGGTCTATGCTCGCGTCTCATATGGGTATCAACAAAATCAGCTTCACTGGCTCTGTCTTTGCTGGGAAGAAGGTGCAAGAACTAGCGGCTAAGAGGTAAGCTTTGGTACCTAGGTAATGTATCTTTACTGACCGCGACAAGCAATTTGAAGCGAGTGGTTCTGGAGTTGGGTGGAAAATCTCCGTCCATTATCTTCGACGATGCGGACATTGAGAATGCTCTTGTCCACCACTCTCAAGTGCGTCCTTCAACACCAAGCTGGATTGGCGTGCCCGCAAAATACTTATTCCCGACAGAACTTCCTCTTCAACACGGGCCAGGCCTGTATTGCGGCCTCGAGAACGTTTGTTCATGAATCCATTGCGCCGAAATTCGTTGAGGCATTGAAGGCTCGTTTCGAACAATTTGCGCATACGATAGGTGCACCAGATGATCCAAAGACATTCCTGGGCCCACTGGTCGATGGCAAGCAGTGAGTCTCCGCGTGTAGTTTTTGAAGGAGTATACTCATGCGATTCTAGATTTGAGAGAGTCATGAACTTCATGGAGATTGGAAAAGGCGAGGCCGAGCTCGTTACAGGTGGCGGCCGTCACGGGACCTCTGGATTCTACGTCGAGCCCACGATTTTCCTGAATCCAAAGGACGACGCCCGTATTTATCGGGAAGAGATCTTCGGGCCGGTCATTACGATCAGGACCTTCAAGACAGAGGAAGAGGCGATCGAGATGGCAAACGACACGGAATATGGGCTGTCGGGTATGTTCCTCCATGAATCATGGCAATCTGGTTGGACGTAGTACTGACAAATTCGACAGCGTGCGTATTCACCACATCCGTCAGCCGTGCTCTGCGCGTTGCAGGGAAAATTGAGTCTGGAATGGTGAATATCAATAGTTCGCAGACCTTTGGAATGGACGCTTCCTTTGGAGGATACAAGCAGAGTGGCCAAGGACGAGAGGGCGGCAGGGAGGGAGTAATGTCCTATCTGGAGACGAAGACGATTTCGATCAAGTAAGTTGAACTGCCTAGTCTCGTTGAGTACACTGTCTCTAACAAGAAACAGTATGAATGTCTAGGAAGGCGGTCGAGAGTGATGATAGTTCCGGGACTTGGATATGTAGCACCAGTAGTTTCAAAGAATCGGCTACCACATACAATCCCACGTGAACTAGATACACGTTGCAGGCATGGACCTTGGGTGACATGTCGTGGCTTGTGTTGCTCTTGTGTTCCGACGTGATTTCCAAGGCCATAAGTCGCGACCTCCGGGCGGCATCCACGATTGTGACGCCCTGTCTCTCTCATGGCTGCGTGAAAGGTTGCTGCCAGAGATGAACAGTAACTGAGACGAGGATGGACAGTACAGACCTGTGGATGTTGAAGTCAATGGTGTTCACGGCGGCTGGATTGGACAGGCCCGGATAAACTACGGTGCCGAGGGCTGCAGCCACCAATGGTCGTCACACGTCGCCTGTCGCTCGTCGGCCGTCTCCCCACCCTGACTGGCTGAACTAACCGCCAGGTCGCCAGGCCTGGAAAAGCAGGCCTGGAGAGCTCCCCGAGAGCCAGAGCCTGATGAGGCTGGCACGCCTTCGGGGTCTCTGGTCTCGCTCAGGCTCTTGACTATGCCACACGCTGCGCCCGCCGACGAGGGCCTTGTCTCTCTGCGTCGCCAGCTTCTCCGACACACCAACAGTCGCTCCGCCTCACGGGACCACCGCACTGCAGCGCCGGCGCGGACTGCTAACAGCTGATCTCACGGCTTCAGGACGCCCCAAGGTGCACGGTGTTGCTTTTGGTATATATATACGGACTTGCAGATGCCCTCCGCTTAAACATGACGGAGCACGGCCTTGGTACGTCTGAGTCGTAGGAACACGTAGAGCAGCCACAACGAGTAGGCCGCGCGACACTGCATACTGACAACGACCCCAAAGACGTGCGAGACTCGACGCTCTCCGCACTCAGAGCCTCCTGCCCCTCTGCCGAAGTCCTCGATTCGCCGTTCCATTCCGACCACCACATGGAGGACCCTTTCCGCGACGGCGACACCGAGTGGTCTGATGAGGAAGAATTGATTCCCAAGGGCCGGCGGAAGCCTCAATACGTTCCCCCAAACGGGCACGCCGCCGGCCCACCCGCGGCTGCGGCTGGTGCACAGCAATGGCATCAGTCGTCGTCTTCAGAAAACTCGCCCAGTCCCAACCGGCAATCGCACCTTGTGCCTCCTGCAAATGGCTCCCCGCTCATACCCCCAAAGTCTCCTTCGCGGCCAGACATCAGGCCGGGCAGCAGTCAGGATGATCTGGTCGAGCGCTTCTACCAAGTCACCCGCGAGCGAGATGCTCTGCGGAAGCAATTGCAGAGGAAGTCAATGGGGCAGCATGGGATACCCCGGCAATCGGTGGATGCCACAGCGATATATAAATCCGAGGAGAAGACCCTGATCGAGGAACTACAAGCCCTCCGCTATGAGATTCGGAGTTGGACCGAGGAGTACTTCAGTGGCCCGCCGACTTCACGAAGTCGGAGACCCCATGTCCACTCAGCTAAAGACCTTTTCGGTAGCCTGACCGACAACTATCAAGAGTATCTCAAGCACCCCCGCGACCGCCCACTCCTGATTCAGGCCTATGTGTGGAATAAGCTCCAACAGCGCATATTTACCAACTTGTTCAAGGGCTGCGGCTATGTCTGGGCCGGGAAATTAGGGGACAGGAAACTTCGACCAATCAATGACACTCTCCGCAAAGGTAAATACCAGGCACTCTTGCGAAACTTCATTGTATTGATTTCGTCTCAGCCGTGAAGAATGAAGAAGACGCCGAGGCATACCACCGGTGGCGAGCAATGACCGTAAACCTCCTTGTCCCGCAGGTCGACGGCAAATGGAGACCCACCTTCGACGCCGCGCCTGTCCTAAAACGGATATCCCGGTTCTGCAGCAGAATGAGAAGGAAGTTGCGACCGTGGGCTACGCAAAGCTTAAGGCTTGGCAAGGATCAAATCCGCACCATAGTCTCTGCCGCGGTCGCGCTGGACCTCAAAATGAAGCGACAGCGGGCCGACTACCGGTTCGTTACCTTCACGGGCGGAAAGTCCGGACAGCTCTACGGATACGGCTTCTACGACTCCGAGATGGAGGACATTGTTGAAGACCCCGATAAGCCCAGACGCGTCGAACTCTCGTTGGCGCCCGCACTGGAAAGATGCGGCAATGCGAACGGATATGTCTTCGATCAGAACTTTATCCTCATCAAAGCGGACGTGAGCTGTAGGAGGCTCGAGAAGAGAAGAGACAAGAATAGACCGCCGCGGAAACCACGAGAAGCGGGGTCGAAAGGCGGCATTACTAAGATTAAGAATCTTTGGAATTATTAGATAAGGTTGTAATGATTGAAATGTATTAAAGAATTATGTTCTTGAATATATCCGCGTTTGTCTTGGAACTTTTCGCATCCAACAACGGAATCCCTTCTGTTGCTCAAAGGGCCGCCCACGAACAACACCATCTGCGTTCCCTAATCGGAACCCCGGATCTCAGGCCAGGAACCCCGAATGGACCACAGGCTCCATTGTCAATGAGGCCTGGTCATCCCACTCTTGCTCAGAGAAGTGCTTGGTTTCTGGGTAGCCAATGACTTCGGACGTGTCGCTACTCGCCGACGAGTTGATATTTACGAATCGGTCCCATTTGACATTTTCCGGCCGTTGAGATCCGCTAAGGCAATGTGCACAAAGCAGCCTGTCAGGCAGCCCTCGTACAATGCACTCGCATACATTGCATCGGCGTGGCCCCCGGCGCGCGTGTTGCGGGGGAGGAGGTGGCGGCAAAGCCGTCGTACCGTAGGTTATTCTCTCGACCTCGCCGTATCCAAGTATATGACCGGGTTGCTGGTCCGTGAATATGACGGTGGAGTAGGAGTTCAGAGAGGCTGCATGATAACTCTTGCCATCAGGCGGGTATGCTGAGTCTGAGAAGGCATCCTCTTGATGGCAATAATCCATATCAGGCTGTCTGCCGACCATTGAGGCGGAATCCTGAGAGACTGTCAAAGTGACATGTTGAGCATCGTTATAGTATGAATATCCTGGGATTACATGTTCTGCTTGAAAGTTCTTCATGCCAGGTCGTTCTTTGACTGTTGATTCGGAGGTCCAAGACCCCGCGTAAGCGACATGTTGGACATCGAACGGGTGTGGGGACTTGGAGGAAGCTTGGTCTGGATGGAAGTCTTCTATATTGGATTGAGCCCACTCCGATGATGGAATATTATTCTCGTTTTCCCAAAAGTAGTGAGACATTGTATCGCAACGCAGACGAAGCCCTTATTCGCTGCTCGTTCAACTCTGTTTTCAGGGCTACTTAGCATTTGCACCATCGCATTTTCGTCTCACAGGGGACCTTACGATATGGATGTCTTCTGTTTAAGAATATTTTTCTCAAAGCCCGTCAAATTTCTCCTTCCGAAGAGACAGGCTCGCTTGTAGAGTCGACGAGGAGATTGAAAGCCCGACGGGGCCAAGGTGCAACCCGACGTGGCTGTACACAGCCCCAATTCCTCCATCTCGTAGCTGTCCCAAGGGAGCCGGCCGAGGCTGTACTGTGTAGAGAACCAGGCATCAATGGAAATTGCGCAATAGTTTGTTTCGTATGAGGCTAAGAATAATTCGTTCTGGATTTTCTTTGCGTTATTCAAGACGGGTTGCGCAAGCTTGCGCGTACACCTTTTGAATTCAATGCTAAAGCAACGAACCCGCTCTAATAAGCTTTGGTCAAATAGCATCATGGCTGGTCCAACTTCTAGAAGAAGTTCGCCAGGAATCTCGATATATTCCCTACTTCCAACGACCGTTGCTCATGTGGCGTATTCGTCCCGAGAACACTGATCAGAAGCAAAAACACGACCACTTCCTCCCTACTTCTTTTCGTTGAAGCCACAAGTCTCGAGCCTCGAGTGTCTCTGGAGCTGATCGAAGTGCTCGCTTTTCCGGCCCGTTGGCGCGATCGGGCCGTGAACGTCGGACAAGCGTCTGTTCCTCCACGCTCATCGGAACAGATGGAATTACCGTTTGTTTCTTGACTTCGGGGGGCCGAGTTCTGAATTCGTTGGGAGAGGAAGGGGGAGGATAGTTGTTTGTACCCGGACCGGACGGAATCACCGTCTGTTTCTTGACTTCCGGGACCGGAATCCCGGGTCCGCCGGGAGGGGGAGGGTAGTAGTTCGTAGGCGTGAAGTTGGCAACGGTATACCTAGAATCATCAAAATAGCGGCGCTGAGGTTCCTTAGCTAAAGAAAGTCGAGGTAAATAGCTTGAAAACCTCGGAGGCGATTTTGCGTGGACTTTGGGCGGTACAAGTGACACTTCGCACGCTCCAACAGCGTCCATGATGAGAAGAGAAAAGAGTGAGTGTACTGCATTGGGGACCTTCGGTACGTCGTCCGGTTTTTAGCGCTGTGAGCATGGTTCCGCATTATTTTCGCCTTGGACACGCGAAAAAAAAAAGAAACATTAAGCGGACCTCGTCCACCACTGATTCGTACACCGTTTGTTGCGTCACGCTTCTGCAACCGAAGCCGCCGGCCCATATTATCAATCCGCGCACCTTCGGGAGCAATCCGTCACGTAATGAGTGACCTTCGTTCTTTTCTTCTTCAAAGTAATCAGCCCAATAATGATACAACACACAGCACGCTGCAAGATGTGAGATGGCACCTACACACCTATCCTCCCGCGAGAGTTGTCACTCAAGCCCAGAGGCCCACCGTGGTCAATATGAGGTAGCACCATATCTTTCACTATCCCGCCTTCTCTGAAAGGCGGGCTGAAAGCCAACATATCCCAATGCGCACATCAGCGCCACATGTGTGAATTAAATGCTAAATGATCTCCTTGCTCGAAAGGGCGATAGCCTGCGGATCAGCCGCTGGCGCCGGGTATGTCGGTACCCGCTGTTGGTAGTGTGGTTGCGGACGAGGTGGTAATCGTGGATTCTTTGGACGGATCGGTCTCGTCATGGCTATCAGATACGGCGCTTTGGGCAGGCTTCTTCGGCTTCTTCGGTGGCGGCAAAGCCAAAACACGAAGCTCATCCTCTCGCGAGACATAACCTCCCCTCCCCATTTGATCAAGATGGGATGAGTGTTCTGGGATATTTGATCTTTTTCCCAGTGTTAGCATTGCGTTGTCACTTTCAATCTCACAAGGGAACTCATGGATCTTGTCTGCGTGGGAAGGTATCTAATTGGAAAGGGTCTGTTCAAAGTATCGATGCCCTTCGAAGAGGGTGGAAAGCTGGAAAGGCAAAGAGCAAACCCGGGGAGGTTCAAGCTAGTGAAACCACACATTGAAGTGGCTATGTACACAGCCTCGTTTCGTGCATACTTTTCTTATACAAATCAGCTAGACGAGGCTGAGCAGCTCCAACTTGCATAAAAAATCGAGAAAGCTAGATCCAAGGCTAGAATTACAGAGCTTATCGGCTTTTTGATATCATCGTTGGCTATATATATCTCACTATCAGCGCCAGTGTTGCAACATGTCACCGTCGAACGATCAAAACAGCAACCCCTCAAACACACCGAACAATATGATTATTCTTTCATGCTCAAGAATCTAGAAGCAAAGACATGACCACTTCCTCCACGTGTTCTTTCGCCGGCGGTCCGAGGTTTGAGTCTCGAGAGTCTCCGGGGCTGATCGAACCGTTGGCTTTTCCGTATCACGGAACGTGTTGTCGGCCGAAACGGTAGAGGATCGTTGGTTAGAGGGTTTTTTATCCATGCTTCTCGGAGGAAGAGAGCGCTTAGTGCCAATGACAGGATGGTCATCAGAATCAACGTTTCTATCACGCATGATTCTGGGTCCTGGATACGGCTGCTTCCATAGGGTCGGCGGCTCTGTGGAACGGGACGAAGCTACAGTTGCCTCGTCCGTGGCGTCATGACGTCCAAGTCCATATCTCTCCAGTCGTGATGAAACTGACGTGCTGCGCGTAGTTGCCGAGTAATCAGAATCATCGCAAGGAGAGGTTAATGACGTGGGTCTTTGGATCCTCGGAGTCGGTGGTGGTTCGGCGACAACATAGTGGTCCTCTGAAACGCGACGAACGTGTGCATACCGAGAAGAGGCATAGGCCGTAGTCAGGGTCCGCTGGGAGTGGGTAGGTCTCGCGACTTACCCGTTTAGGCACCTTGCGGAGTCTCATGATGGATGTTCCCACAGGGGGAGTGGTATTTTGGATCGGCTTCCTTGCACAGTACTCGCCGATGATCAATAGGTCGATGTGGTTGCCTCCTTGCCAGAGGCACGCTGGAGTGAATAAAGCCGACAGGCACACTGCAGAACCATGGCAGGTTCAGCTATGCCAGTGGGGATTCACTTGCTTTTTCTATCTACACTGGATCATGTGCTGAGGGGCCGTTTGGCGTTCGTCTTGGCGCGAAACCGCTCCCCTCCTTAGCTGAAGCGACTTTCTTCGTTCTCATCCCCTCACCTCACGAAAACCCAAGCAGGATCAGGTAGGTCCAGTTGCGGGAATTTACGTGGGCTCTAACCAAGCAGATATTGGATTGACACCACGAAAATGACTTCTTTGGCCTGGAAAGTTCGCTTTTGCAATTCTGTATCCTTCTTAAAGCAGTCGAAGCATGGCAGCCTAGGCTAAGGTAATGAGACCACTGGGCTAAACTCAAGCTTCCCCAGAACAGAAACTGTTTAGCTACACTCTCTGACTCTTTTAACTCCTACACCATGTCTTATTACAGAGCTGCGACGCTTCATGTCGCCCGTTACAACTTGTTAATCTTTCAAAATCCGAACCTACATTGATTTGCTGGAGTTGCTGGGACTAGGGTAGCCTCTTGTGGACGAAGGGCTGAATATTTGAGTGTTGAGTGAACTGGATGGCTTGCCCATATCGGGTTTTGAGAGATAATTAAACCGGAGTAGGCTATGAAAGCAATACATATTCCCATATATGCGTCAATACGGTACCCGTTCGCCATCGCCCCCGCCATGTCCTCCCACTCTCCAGCCCTATCCACTGAATCTGAGATCAGGCCTTTGTCGCTGCGTCTCGATCCTGCCTTCACCTTGAAGTTTCGCAAACGCGAAGACAATTTCGCGAACGTTGACTGCGTCTCTATTCCGTCCTCTCGGCGACGTTTTCGGCGATGTTTGGCCCCAATGCCCTCATTTGCAGGCATTTCGATAGGCAAGTTGTCTACCGTCTCGGTTGTTGGCTTTGAGAAGTTTGGTGGAGGAGAATTAATTGTGGATGCGGGTTTGGTCTCTTCTTTTGGCTCTTCTTCAAGCAGCGTATTGCAGTTGCAGGCTCCTGGATTCACTCCGCTGGCATCGCTAAGGCCGTTTACTATCAGATGGGGGCAATGCTTACAAGCCTTCTTTGTGTTATCAGGCGTTTCTAATGCGGAAAGTGGAGAGTCGGAAAACATGAGCTCCAGCTTTTCGATGCTTGTGGGCGGGGGCAATGCAGTGTACTGGTGTTCGTCCACGCTCTCGACTTCTGCCCAATCTTGTGCATCATCTCCCCCCCAAGCCGCATCAATACATGTCGGATCGAACACTAAGTCTTTATTAGCTCAAATTAGGAGTCTACTCTGGCGGGATCTGAGATACATGAAGGTAGATGAATCTCATGTGCGTCCGAGTCATTACATGTTTCCGGATCCACGGACGGCCAGGAGAGAAGAGACTCCGCCGGATTGTGAGCCTTCTCGGCAGATGGAGAGTATTCAGCTCGTTCTGGCGAGGACATTGCGTCTCAATCTTCGGAGGTTATGCCAACGATATGCTGTGGCAAAATTGCGGCAGTCAAGATCCGTAATCGTGTGAGTAGTAAAATAACCAACGTGACCTTTTGGTTCGGGCGTTTAAAGCGTTAGATTGAGCGATAATGGGTGGAGGGGACGGAATTGACCACCTCTTGCATCCCGCAAGATCCTGAGGCTGCGTAAATGACTGTGGAGACACGCATCAAACGAACGAGTGGCGTGTATCGAACCGAATGATGGAGGTGTGTTTGGTCGGGGAGAGAGCTTAGTTGATTCTGTAGATGGAGACGACGTCTATATATGTGTGGGCAGAGGAGACCCCGACGCTAGGCAGCCAGCAAGTGATTCGCCGGCTCTAACAGCGAACCATGGTGGTGGCGGTGGTGCCTTGTCAAGCCTATGGACTCGAGTAAGCGAGTATCGACCTCTCCTACATCAATTATATACTGAATAAAAACAAGTTTCCCCGTTAGTTGGGGTAACTTCCCGAAACGGTAAATTCCATGGTTTTAATATTCTACGTCATGATATCGTTTATCGCACTCAAAGAGTCAAACTACAAAACTACGAGTATAACCTTCTATGAGACTAGCTCCTGTAGACAAACCCATTCATGTATAGGTACATAAATCAAAGCACCTATATAGTGCTGATTCGCTATCACCTTCGACGCCCGCCACTCTCTCTAGCCTGCACCAACTCTAGTTGTGACCTTTGCGGCAGTTCCTTAAAACCTCTTCTGTTTCTTGAAGGATCGCAAGGAAAAAGACAAGTTTTCAAGCTTTGAGGGACACGACTGGTCGGACGGCGGGATTTGTTACACCTGCCTTGTTCATCTTTCTTTGCTTTTCCTCTGAAGAGGTTGAACCCACACGACCATTTTTCGGAGTGCAGAGGAAGTTTTTTTGGCTTCGGAGTCTTTGTTCGACCACTTTCAGGGGATCGCACGATCCCCGATGCTCTGAGAGAAAATCTCCTTCCGTTGGATTGAGAGGGCCAGTCTGGTGGTGGATCGGCAATGACATCGAGACTTTCATTACGACTGACAGCGCAGGCGGCTTCTCCAATTCCATAGCTAGGAGAGGGGGCATCGGGGAGACTAGGCCATTCGATAAGGTGATCGTTGGTGAATGAGGGTGTTCGATGAAGCAATGATGTTTGAGACTCAGGGGAGGGAGGTGAAGACCGGGGCACATGACCGCCTCCGTGGCGACCCGTTGATTGGGCGCCTAGATCGGTCTCTAGTGGCGAGTCAAGTTGGCGAACTGTCGAGGATGACATTAGACATGCGTCGAAAGTGCAGCACTCAGCTGATCGAAGGCCACTAAGTTCGTGTACAGTTCTTGAAAAATAAAGTGAGATAATCGCGGGGTATGACATGGACTTTATGTGCTGCACACGAAGCCGTATATTAAAAATTGGCGTTGGGGGCTGATTGAACGATGTGGCGTTTTGTATTGTGGCGGAGCCTTCTGTTTCAACGTTCTGTTCGAGCTGAGGTGTCAGACAGATCTCCCAACCACCACTCCCAGATGACTTCCCCTGGTAGCACCGACTCTTCCGCATTAGAAGAGGTAGAAAGACTGAAAAAGCCATGGAAGTATCTTGGATATAGAGCCTTCTCAAACTTCCTCTCTTCCGACGACGACTTCTTGATCTTTAGGCGCTTTGGTCCTCTCAACACCCGCGTGTTGCTTTTCTTGCAGGACGAAATCGTGCAGCTAGAAAACCAATTAGAAGACTTGGACTCCGACCACTCAAGAAAAGAAGCTGTAGATATTCACAACGGGTCTTTCAGACAAGAAGCCGTGCCTGAGCGAGTAGAATTATTGACCAAAATACATGCCAAACTCAAAAATTACAGTGTGTATCTCCTCTCACACTTGTCAGAGTGATCAGGCTGAGCTTTCCATTCAAAGATGACCTCCTCATCCAGTTCTCAACAATCCGCTCCCAACCCCGAGCTTCTAAGAAAAACATCGAAAGTCTCGACAACTGGTTCCATAATACCCAAAATGCAATTCTGGATGAAGAAGCAGCCTACATCAAACATCCGTACGACCTCGCCGCGATAGTTCCAAAGCCAACAACGCCTCTCCGCCAGTTCCTCGAGCGCTCAACGCGATTCAGACGCCTGGGTCTTTGGAAAAAGATCACGCCCCGGCATGTCACTGCGCATTTCCCATACCCAGAGGCCTTGCACTATGGCTCTGATGCGCGGATTGACCGATTTGTTGCTGCGACTATTACCTTGCTTGGATTGGCCATGCTCATTGCGCCGCTCTGGATACTGGCAAATGTAAATGGAGTGTCGAAAAGATTGGGTGTGATTACGGGGTTTGTAGTGTTGTTCGTGGCGCTGATCGGGTTTACGACTGTGGCAAGGCCATTTGAAAGTCTCGCTGCGGCTGCGGCGTAAGTTCATCCTTTCCTTTTCATCAGTCAAAGGTGAAAAGAAGTTGAAAACAACGGCTAACCAAAAGGCGATGATCAGATACTCTGCGGTATTAGTTGTGTTTTTGCAAATTGCAAGCTAGCACAAGGCAATTCTTTGGGATGGTGGGTTACCTACGAGTGTGTGGGACTGGGATAGATGCAAGACGTTGTAGATACCCTTCTGAAATGATCAATCAAACTAAGAATCCGTCAAAGCACTGCTGTAACATTTCCAATTATCAACTCTGAGCTGAATCAGGTCGAGATGATTTTACATAAGTCTTTCAGATCCGATAATCATCGCCAAGACCCCACGGAGCCCTGGCAATTGATCGCCGCTACCAATCCGCAATTCACGACGCCATCGCAAAGACCGCGACCACACAAGCCCCGACGTTGCTTCTCCCCCAGTCCCGAGCAATCCGAACATATTGCGCATAACACGTGGCTTGGAACTCGTAGCTTAACCCTCAACTACAAAATCTCCGCATCTCGACCACCCCCAACGACGATCCTCAGCGCAACACCCCTCCAACACTCCGAAACCCTCAATCAACGAAGAGACCACCACACCCACCGACACAATTTTCCTCTCCGCTCCACCCCCCAGCCTCAGCGAGGCCTCGCGCTCCTCCGCAGCCATGTCGCAACACCCCTCGACACCGCCCACCGACCCCTCCTCAGCACCGTACAACGACCCCACATCCACGCTCCTCAGCACCTCATGTCTAGACTTCCTGCTCATAGAACTCGTGCCCATGGCGTACCGAATAACGACCGATCTTGCCCTAAAAGAAGAAGAATGGCTACGCGGCGCCCCAAGTACCCATGGCTCGAAATCGCATTCCGACACCGGGAGTCGGATAGGCGGGGAGTATGGAGGAGGAGGGGGAGGGGGCGCAGGCACGATGGATGAGGATGAGACGAGGGAAGCTGTGTTTCATCGGCTGGAGACGCTGGGGTATAGAGTTGGGTTGGGAGTTGTGGAACGGTAAGAATGCTACATCCATCCCGACCAGCACAACACGTAATACCCTACATGAACCTAATCTAACGCCGTCCGCAGTTTCTCCCGCGACAAACCCCGTCCAACCTCTCCCCTTGACATAATAAAATTCCTCTGCAAAGACCTCTGGACTCTACTCTTCCGCAAACAAATCGACAACCTCAAGACCAATCACCGCGGCATCTACGTTCTGACCGACAACTCCTTCAAGCCGTTATCGCGCATGAGTTTCGACACCAAGAAATTCGATCACCTGGCCGCTCAAGGGGCCGCCGGAGATGCCATTGCCGGCATGGGTCGAGATGCCAATTCCATTGCTCGTGTGCAGCCTTTTCTGTTCTTTCCGGCGGGGGTAATCAGGGGCAGTCTTGCGGCCTTGGGGATACAGGCTACGGTGCAGGCGGAGAGTACGGGGCCCCCGGTAGCTACGTTTCAGATTCGGACTGTGGGAGCAAAACCTTGATGTGGAGAGAGCATGTCAAATTGCATTCGTGAGTGGCTTTTGTAGCATTCAAGATCATGTGAAGGTCGTTTCAAGCGGCATTGGGCGGAGTTTGGGCTTGGTAGAAAAGGTCTCCAGATTCGTATCACCACCAAATGCATCACAGTTGCATTCCGGGGCTTTGCGTATGATGAGCTTTCATTCTTGAGAAATCTAACCATATAGGCCCAGCCAATTCTGCTCCATCGCGTTTGTTCTCAGATACCCACACACACACGAATCAAGATTCTATCCTCTTGTTTTCGTTACTCGTCCCCGAGAGTACGGCGTCACCAAAGGTCGACTCATAACCTATCTGCCGATCTATATGAGTATTCTTATACAGAGGATAGGGGTGTCAAAGCGCGGAGATGCTCACTTTGGTGGAGGGTTCTGGATGAACTCGACACCCTTGGAGATGTTGCCCTTGAGGCCAGTGTAGCATGCCTCGAGGAGCTTCTTCTCGGCGTCGTTGGCACTGTTCACGACGTCGATAGCCTTTTCAGCACCGCTCGGCTGCACATTGTAAGCATGGAAAGGTCAACACACGCGTCGGTCAACTTACGCCAAGCTCGATGGGAACGGAAAAGAATTCGCATCCGGTAGCCTTTACAATGGCATCGCCACCCGCAACACCTGGGAGATAGACGAAGCTGGGCTCGACGACGCCCTTCTCGCCCTTGATAGCCCTAACGAGCTTCTCCGCAAAGCTGCACCTGTCAGTGAAGTCATCCTAGACACAATCAGTACTGAGACTCACCGGAAGCCGGCGTAGGCCATGGAGAGAGTGGCGGAGCCAGCACCGTCCTTGGCCTTGACGACCTCGTCACCACCAAACTGTACGCCTGTTGTTTCATCAATGTTGGTCTCTGGGTGCGATATATGTCCAATGCTTACGGTTCACTAGGGCATCGTAGTCCTTGGCGGGGATGTCGACGGCGGGCTTGGCCTGGCTGAAAAGAGGGACAATGGTCTCTCCGGAGTGGCCACCAATGACTGGGATGTTGAGCTTGGACGGGTTCTTCTCGCCAGTGATGCTGGCAACGAAGGTTTCGGCGCGGACTACGTCGAGGGTGGTGACACCAAAGAGCTTCTTGGGGTCAAAGACGCCTGCGGCTTTGAGCACCTCAGCAGCAATTGGGACGGTTGAGTTGACCGGGTTGGAGATGACGAGGACGAATGCCTTGGGGCAAGCCTCTGCGACGCCCTTGATCAGGTCTCGCACGATGCCGGCGTTGATCTTGAAGAGGTCGTCGCGAGTCATGCCGGGCTTGCCTACGATAGGTCAGCGATGGGCCCCTCATCGTCGCCCGAAAGGAACGGACGTACGGGGGATGCCAGCGGGGATGACAACTAGGTCACACCCGGCGAAGGCCTTCTTCATGCCGTCGTCTGCAGGCAGGTAGCCGGTGACAACCTGCTCGCCGCATGAGTATCTCGGTCAATTGCAAGTTTCTCGTTGCATGCGTACCGCTGGCGATGAAATGTGAGAGAGGTCGGCCGCAACACCGGGCGTGTTGACGACATCGTAGAGCGAGAGCTCGTCGATGAGCGGGCAGCCCTTGAGGAGGAGGGACAATGGCTGTGATTCCGTCAGCAGTGAGACTCGGTATTAGACCCGACCGTCTGCCATACCTGTCCGATTCCTCCGGAGGCTCCAGCAACGCAGGCTTTGACCATTTTGTTGAGCTACAAGCTAGTAATGGGGAGAAGAGGGGAAGCGGGGGCAACTGAAGCGCTGAAGGGAAGTGAAGGAAGGAGAAACGAAGGCGAGCAAGCAATTGGCCGGGGCACAGGAGATGTTATAGCTCGCGATGGATCAAGGGAGATGGAGCGGTGAGGTGTGGGTTGTGCGCTGGATACAGCAGGCACTGCAGACCACGGGGACTCAACGGCTGGTGGGGGAAAGAGCGTTGGCAAGGCGGGCGCACGGACCAGTCGCGGGGTCTTCGTTTTGCTCTTGTGTGAGAGGAGTGGGCGGCGGCGGCGGGGTGGAGGTTCCGTCGTCCATCATGGGGGGACGGCGGGCCTATTTGATCTGCGTCGAGCCCATCTCACGCGCCCAGAGCCTCACAAACATGCTCGCATGTGTTCCGCAGAGCTGCACGTTTGATTCGCGTCCCAGCTGAGCCTCGGGCTCACATGGCGCTCGTCTCCCCTCCGAGCTGGCTGGTCGGGAGGGGTCGGGCTGCTCACTGCGTCGGCTGCAGGAACACCCAGCACCGGAAAAGCACGCACCCAATGCGATAGTGGGACATGGCAAAGACACTCGGATTCCATTTTTCTTACTTGTGCACGCCATTCCATCCGGTAGCCTCCGCGGCCGAAGCTGCAAATGTATCCACGCCTCCAGAAACTCCATGCCTACACTCCGGTCGTTTCCTGACCGCAGCTGCAAAACAACAAAACGCCCGATCCAGAAGAGTCCCCTCGAAGCCCAGTGAAGAAATAGCCGCGTCAGTGCTACACTCGCCAATGCCACCCGCATCACGCCGAACAAGTCCCGTTTAGCTTGCCGACTTCTGCTGTTCGGAATATTCGGGAGGTTCTGTAGACGCCTTTTTGAGGAGTCTGAGGGGAGTGTAAGGGGGCGGTCCGGGCGAGTTTACTACGCATCCATTAGCCACCGCTAAGAGCCAAAGTCTTCTCTCTCGCCTTCAGCATCGGCCTCGCCTTCTGGATCGTGGGGTCGATAGCCTTGGCTAGGGTCCACGGCTCCAGTCGGGTCAGGACCACGCTGGCCGGCGACAGGATACATCTGCTACCCCAAATCAGAACAAGACGAAACAACGCCGTGAGCCCCAGAACTTACCTGCTGCTGTGGCATAGGGTATCCACCGTAGACGGCAGGGTCGAACTGCGGCGGGAGCTGTCCGTAGGCATTGGGATCGCCCTGCACCTGCGGCGCGTACATGCCGGGCTGGCGGAAGTCCTCCTGCTGGGCCATGTGCTGTCCCATTCCGTACTCTTGGGGAGGTGCCATCTGGTGGGGCGCATGGACAACGCCCTGTTGGGGGAGCGCGCCGGGCATTGCGGGATTAGATTGAACAGCGGCACTGCTCTGGGCACCGCTCCGCTTGTGTGGGTGGGCCTCCTCGCGAGGGACGATGTCGATGAGGAAGTCGAACATGTCGGACTTGGACAGAGCCGAGGCAATGTCGGAGCGTTGCAGCGTGCGCCGCTTGTTCTCCTCGGCGTGGATCCACGCGCGCATCGTGAGCTCGGTGATGAAGATGTCGCAGCCCTTCGCGAAGAGGATCGGGGCTTCGGCCGAAATCATCTTGACCTCGGGGTCGGCCTTCATGACCTTCTTTATGCGTGCCAGCGGGAGCTGGTGCAGCTTGTAGTCGTGCTCATCTGTCTCCAGCTTGACGACCTGCTGCTGCCAGTACGTGTTGAGGATGTCGCGATAGGTCCCGGACAGGCCTTGGTTCACCTGTCATCTAATCAGTCTGTGAGTCGTGCACACCAGTGACATACCTCGTACGTTCTGCCATGAGCCGGTGAAGAGCTGCGGGTCGGGGGCATGGCCTTGAGCGGCAATCTGGACCAAAAATCAGCGTCGGGAAGGTGCAGCGGCGCACCGAGCGAGCACGCAGTTGCGGAACATACTGTCGCGGAGGCACCTGGCGGGGAGAGTCAGCGCGGCGGTCTCATAGAGTCGGTCAACGCGACATGCTGCCAGAATGGGCGCGCACGGCGAGCGGGCGCTGGGCCGGCTTGGCTGGGAGAACATACCATAGTGGCCGCCATTGGAAGAGTCGTACAGCGGATTGCCATTCTGGCCATCATACCGCTTCGGCGCGGCGGGGGCCTGGCGCATCTTCTGTTGGCCGTGGCCTTGGAGATGGGTCGGATCCATGGCAGGCGATTGCTCGACAGGTCGGTCGACGACGGTGACACAGGGTGCCCGGGGCTGATTCGATCGCGTGTTCCGGTGACCAGAAGTCGGCAGCTGTCAGCGGATCGGTGCAGGACAGAGCGCGCGGGGTCCAATGGACGGTGGTGACGGCGGTTGGGATGGGTGTTTGTGTGTTGGTAGCTCGACAGTCGTGGTTGCGTCAAAGATGCGGCCTGAGTGGAGGAGACTGCAGCCAAATCGATAAGCGGGGGGAACCAAGGCCGAAGCGGGAGAGTCCTGGCGCACGATGTGCTGCTATGCGACTGTGCAACGGCTACTTTATTTTCTTCCACGCCCAGGACAGTTTGTTTACCTGGTGACCAAGACGCGATACACGGCAACGGGCGGGCGTCGTTCGCGGTGCCAATCGGATGGGCTGATGGCTCTGGCAAGGCCGACGAACCACACACAAGAAGCCGCGCTCCTTGACAAGGGAGTGGACGGCGGCAGTCTCCAATCGAGACAGAGGCCAGGCTACGCGCACGATCTGCTGGAGACGACCTCGGGAGTGCTGGTGCCCGCGTTGGGAGCCAGTGCAACGCAGCGAGGCCGGCGGGGGAGGAAGATGCGACTATCGACAGGACAGCTGCTTGGGTCTGCAGCGTGGCGGGCGGATCAAGGCTGCGTTCCCTAGCGATCGTCTCGTCCGCCGTGCTTATATCTGTCTGAAGCCGCCCGTCGCACTGAGCCTCTTCCAGCTGCCGAGAGGGACATGGAGGGGTGACAGCGCAATCGCGCCGCAGTGCCCTCATGCCGGGGCTCGTCACTGTGCGCATGGGCCGGACTCGATCTCATCGTGATCGTAAACGGTCAGCCGGCGGAGTCGCAGCGCAGCACATTCACATCAAGGACACAGCGACAGCAGCACTAATTAGCAGGACGGAATCGGGACGACATGCAGCACAGGGCATGGCATCACGCATTGGTTGGAGCACCTGGCGGCATCCACCGCTGATTGGGCGCGCCCGCATGCTGGCGCGCTGCTGATTGGCTGCACTGCGCAATTTGCAGCTGCTGGTCATGGGAGAGCGATGAGTTGTCCATGTTCAGGGTTCGAAGAAAAGACGGCTGGCACCACGCCATCTGCACTCGCTCATCATCAGACGGTTCAGGACAAGAGTGAAGCTGTGATGGTTGCTGGAGTCGCAGACCACGCTCATTGGCTGCCCATTTTCACGTGGGGGTTGAATCTGGTTTAGCCGCAGCGAGGCCGACGCGAGGCCGTGCACCCAAAATTTCTCACACTTCGTTTCCCACCGTGCAGACCTCTCCACGCCGACTTCGACATGGCTGTGCCAGCGCATCAACAGGTTGTCGACAAGGGCGCTGTCCTAGATGACATCGACACTGACGAGGAACTGTCTGGTGAACAGATACGGGAGCTACTGGGTGAAGCCGAGGCGCGCATGCGTGCAAAGCAGGCCTCTTCCCAGACTCTGCCCTCCAACACCCCGTTCAGGCTCCCAAAGCTGCGCCCAGGACACATTGCGGATACTTACCTGAAGACTGATGGCTCCGTCACGCGACTGGATCCTTCGCAGCTCATCAGCGCGAAGGACCGGACCCTGGCTGACGGTGTCAAGAAGATCGAGGATCCAGTGCGGGTGAAGAAGCAGAAGGAATTGGTAAGTCAGATTTATTTCAACAGCATCCCTCCGCCAATGATGAAATTATATCCCATTTTCCCCTGAAGCAGAATCGGACCTCGTCTTGAGTGTCTCCCTGCACCATTGAGGGTCTTAAGTACATAGTTACTCTGAGGCACTGTATCCTCTGCTCCACAGCATCTTCACAAATATTTCGTGGCATGGGGCTAACGGATTGCAGGAGAAGAAGGCGACTGCAGGCTCGGACTGGTTCAATCTCCCGAAGACTGAGCTCACGCCTGAACTGTCTCGGGATCTGAAATTATTGAAGATGAGAGGAGTGCTCGATCCGCATCGACACTACAAGAAGATGGACTCCAAGTCAGACGTTCCTGCTTTCTCTCAAGTCGGCACGATCATTGAAGGTCCTACCGAATACTACAACGGCCGGCTCAACAACAAGGACCGCAAGAAGACCTTTGTGGAAGAGGTCCTTGCGCAAGAGCAACAGACGGGACGCTTCAAGAAGAAGTACAATGAGATTCAAAAGACTAAAACAAGCGGGAAGAAAGCTTTCTACAAAACCCTCAAAACGAAGCGGAGCGGCCGAGTGGGGAAGTGATGAGTTACTGCTGTGGACACACGTTGCACCTCTCAAGTCACGGTCGAGGCGGCCACATCACCGATCATGCGATGAATCAATAGCTCTATCGAGTGCTATTTACCCGTTCTTCGTTGGCACGATTCAATAGTCATCTACCCCGACTACAGATCCGAGATGATCTCCTTCACCAACGCCTGCATATCTTTCGCGGCTTCTCTTCCCGCCTCGAGGACTTCTTGATGATTGGCCTTCCCCTTGCTCAGGTGCTCGTCCAACTCGGCTTTGGTCATGGCTTGCAGCGCCTCGTCGTCGCCTCTGGAACCGGCTTCTAGAACAGCGCAATTAGTCACGAGGCTGAAGGCTAAAATCCGTATTCCCGAGTGTCGAGCAACGACGATCTCCGGAACCGTGGACATTCCAACGACGTCGGCTCCGAACCCTCGCAGCATTCGGCACTCAGCTCGAGTTTCGTAGCTACCAAAAGATTAGCCATACCCCGATTCAATGCAGTGCTCTCGGCTAGTCACTCACGTCGGTCCTGCAACGAATGCATATATTCCCTCGTGTAGCCGCCTCTTCTGCTTGTCCAACCCTAGTTTCTTCCATGCTCTATGTGTACGCCTTCGGAGGTCCAAGTCATACGCATCCGACAGAGGCGGAAAGCGAACACCAAAATCCTCGAGGTTCGGGCCTCGTAGGGGATGGATGCCGACTAGGCCTGCCATGTTCAGGTGCTGTGTTTCGTCAGTCTGATCTGATGGTGGGGTCAGGGACTCCTAGGCCGCCATACGTCGTTCAAGCACACGATATCGCCAACCGCATAATCTTGGTTGAGTCCACCGGCTGCATTGGTAACTAACATACACAAGGTCAGAGTCCACTATCTCTGACGTATAGGGTATCCTAGACGCACCAATCATTGTCTCTACCCCCAATACCTTGCACACTCGGGTTGCAAAGGTAACAAGGTCCATACTATGACCTTCATAAAAGCTGAATATAATCGATCAATACCTGCTAGAAGCATTTTCGGAATTTGAGTGACTGACTGTGCTCGTCCTACTAAAAGGGCTACTGGAGTCTTCTGGGGACCTAGAAGCCCGAAGACAAACTTGCCTTCATGTCCTTGGACTGTGAGGGTTGCAAATTAGTATTGGCTGTCACTAGCTTACCAACTACCCTACAAAATTACTAGAGCATAGACTTGGTGTGCAGCACAACCGACTTACCAGTGCTTCTGGGAAAATTAGGTATGGTCTCGTATGCAAGCTCGACCTTGGGTTCCGGTTCGATGGTCTGGGCCAACCCGCCTAGTCCAGAGCCGCACACAATGGCTACTTTGGGATTCTGTAGGACATCAGGCAAAGCAGCACGAACGTGTAGAGCGGTTTCGGTTGCCCGCTGGAATGTAGATGAAGAAGCAGCGGTCTCCATGTTAGGGGAGATAAGTTTGAAGAAACCAGGGCTCGAGGGGAAGCAGAGTCTTTTATATGTGCGCTTCCAAGGGCTTACAAGGCAGTAGGGCTTTGCACAAAGTCACCCAGTGCGGAAGGTCGGCGTGCTTGGCGCGGTAGGCTCCGGCGGCGTGTTTCATTCTGCCGGGCGGTGACAAATCCGGCTAGTCTCGTCTTTTCGTCTTCAACTTTGGATGCCGTGTTGCAGGACATGCGCTGTCGAGCAATGGCGGCCCCAACGTGTACGCGGTCGCTCTTTGGCCCCGCGAAGAGAATAAGGGTAATACTCTGTTCTCAGCTAACGAGATGTGCAATTGCTAATTCCAAGCAGCTTTTCCCGGCTAGGCCCTACATTTCGACATTTTCGCGAGCAGCATCAAGAAGAGCGGGGGACGAAAGTGATGGCGACACCCGCTCGAGGGGGGTGGCAGGGAAGGTGGGATCTCATTTAATCCTAGTATGGATCTAGAAACCCAATTGGATCGCATGGGAGTCAGTATGGACGAATACACACAGTACGCTTGGTGTTGAATCCAAAGTTTGCGATGGGGCAATCGCTAATCCCGACACCTAGAGTATGGAGAAGCATGCAGGGTTTGAAGGAAAGGCAGGACGAGTGGGAGCCAAAGACCAAAGCAGAGGCCGAGAAGAAGTGGGAGGAGATGCGGAAGACCCCAGACCACCACACGATGCTCCACATGTACAAGCATCAAGGTATCGAGGTATACAAGCTAGCCAAGTACATCGACTCCCAACCTACTTCCAAGACAATTTCTCACGATCACTAGAGAGCGAGGCGTCGAGATTCCAGGAGGCGAAAAACCACCCCGGGACCCAGAACTCCAGAAACGCATCGACGCTGTCCGCACCCCCGTCAACGTCCAGGCAGTCAAGCTCCGACCCCTCCGTCACACACCCAAATATGGTATCCCCGTATGCGATCTCCAACTCCGCACCTACTCAATCCGCAACATAATCTTCTTCGCCGACTTCGCCATGCGCGCAGCCTACTATATGGGACTCTCCGCGCGGGGCCCCATTCCGCTTCCTCGAATCACAGAACGCTGGACGGTGCCGCGGTCAAATTTCATCTTCAAGAAGTCGCAGGAGAACTTCGAGCGCGTCACCCTACGACGGCTGATCCAGATTCAAGACGGACATCCGGATGTAGTAAAGGCTTGGCTGGCTTTTCTTATGAAGCATCAGTATCAGGGAGTTGGTATGAAGGCGAATGTCTGGGAGTTTGAAAGTTTGGAGGACGCAACGGGTGTGGGTAAACCGGTGGAGGAGCGCGATTATGCAGGTAGGAGGGAGGGCCCGACGTTTGACAAGGTCAATGAGATTCTGTCACGGCCGGGGTACAAAGAGGCTATGGCGGGTTATAAGAAGCCGGCGGAGTTGGCACAGGTTGGGTCCTTGGTTTGAAGGCTGCGACATGAATGTAGATCATCGGCGAGCGCCTTGGGTAGCTGGGCTCACGCTGGGTAGATATGAAATGTACGATACATACGCGCAAAGATAGCACGCTCTTGGGGCCTCGATGTCGTATAATGCAGGTTATCAAACGGTGCCGAATCGCTACCCTACTGCAACACTGCGCTCCTTCTGCCTAGACGAATAGAGTGTGAAGTAGGTAATAATTGATTGAAAAGCACAATGAGCAACGGGGTATATGATGAATATTCCGTTCGAGATCTGAGGAACAGTCAATATATCATCAAGTTTCAGAATAAACAGGGCCGGTCTTTGGAAACTTCAACGCTTTGCAATTCTCCATTGCATTAATCTCAACCCAATACACTTTCTTCTCGAAAGACTACCCGTCAGTTTATTATCCACACGATGCCTCGGCATATACATGGTCCAATTCGTCAATGTTCTCAACTAGTCACCAAAGATGCTAGTCTAATAGGTACGCGAACCGAGCCAACACTCCGGCCCCACAATCCCAATCCAAATTTCCAGCCCGAACTATCTGTCAGCCAGTGAGCACGCCCCCAAAAAGACAGCGCACAAAACAGCCTCCAGGCCGCAAAAAATGGCCAAAAAACAACCGTTGATTTAATCTCCGCTCCCAGAATCGAACTAGGGACCTTTCGATAACAATATGCTATTACAGTCGAACGTGATAAACCAACTACACCAAGCGGAGGTAGCAGGATTGCATGCCTGGGCATGCGCTTTGATTGGTTGAATAGGAAAATTTAGGATGTTATTCAAAATATATAGTAAACAGGAATTGGGCTGGGAGACGCGAGGGGGCGTTAGAAGCATGAACGATATGGGAGAGGCGGTGAGTAATTGAAAATAAGGATATGAGGGACCTTTAGTTACGTGGATGATAAGTGGGTAGGCGGGATGAATACAGGGTGGGGGTTTGAGGCCGAGGTCGGCGGATGGGGATTAGTTAGTTTAGAAAATGTCTTGAGAGAACACTGATGAATTTTGCTCCTTGGGAGGAGGTGAAGGATCATGGAATGAATAGAAAAGTGCACATGGTCATCAAATTCCAGGATTATGGGGACTAATTCGCGAGAAGTCATGTCGGCGATCATCTTGGAAGCTACCAGTCATTGACGCAAAAACCCTTGCGCATGTTGGGAATGGGGCACGGGATTAAAAGTTGTGCAGCTAAGTAATTGGGAGTCTTCATGTAGGCTAGAGACTGTGAGTCTGCTTGAGCTCCCCAGTTTCCGACAAATATTTCGACCTTTCGTTTTGAAAACACGCTAAGAAACCCCAGGTTTCTTGGTGGACATTGGGCTATCTAGTCATCTATCTTTACCGCCCGACTCCAACCTAACCTCTCAAAATACCGTACCATCGCTCTCGATGATAATTGGACTACTCTTGGTACGTGGCCTCGTCTGCGCCGCAACCTCCCTGCCACTCTTCCAGGTCCCTGCCTCCAGCAATTGCGCCATAGACAACTGCACCCCATCCATGCGCTTCAAGACCATCCCATAAAGCTTGTCTATCAGAACCAACGTCAAAGCTCTCCATTCTACGATGACGTCGTCGCCTGCCTCGAAGACAGGTAACTTGGAATCTACATTACCGCCTGACGTTGGATGTTTCAAGCCTCGATCCAAGGATTCAGGTTTGAGCGACAGAACTCCCATGTCGACAAACAGTCCGCCGTTACGGTATTCGGGGAGTGCGGTCAAAGAAGAGAGATTGGTCCATTGGAGGCGCAGGATTCGTTGGAAGGGGACTGTGAGGGAGTAGGTGAGCCATTGGGTTAGCTTGTGGAAGGGCTGGATGGATTCGGAGAGTTTTGCGGTGGGATTTGAGGATTTGGTTTGCTTCTGCAGGGTACTCAGTGGCCATGCGTCGCCGATGGGTTGGCCGTTAATGGTCGTGCGATCGGATGGCCAGATGGGGATGAGGAGCGTTTGGAGGGTGTCCCAGAAGACGAGGATGTCGAGAGTCTTGGATGACGAGGCCGATTTAATCATGTAATCTGTGCAGATGTCAGCTTGCTGTTTCCGAGGCCGACTGTGTCGCAGGCTGTGGTATGCACTTACCGACAATGTTGCCTGGGCGGCCTTCCTTGCCGAAGATTCCCGAATGAGCAAGGAGAGACTTTCCGAGCTTCCTGAGAAGGTCTGCTCGAGAGGATATCCCTAGCATTGGATTGCTGTCGGAGACCTGGAACCCCTTTGCTAATGCATCGTTTTGGAGCTGTTCCAAACCCTCTCCTACAACGCGTTCACTTTAGCATAAACCCCAACAAGTAGGCCAATTTGTACTTACCATCAACTACCGGAGACTTTCTCCCTTTATCCGCCGCAAACGCCATAGAGTTGAACATGTGCAGACTCGCCACAGCAATCCCTTCGCTCCTTTCATAAGTCCTGTGGTGTCCAGGCTCCACATACCGCCAGTGATCCCCAGCACCAGCATCCAAGAGCACAGAAACAAAGAAGAGATCAATCAGACGACGTGTAACTTCGAGGTCATCAGACCCATATGTTTTCCAATCTTGCAGCAGTTTGGCAATACGAGGAACATTGCCAACTTCGAAATGTTGCCAGCGGCCATGGGGAGGAATTGTGTCGAATTTGTCTGGACCATAGTCGCGCTGGTATAGACTATTAACTTAGGCATTTTAGGCCCTGAATGTTTGAACCCACCTTGATGATGGAAGTCACGAAGTCGGCTACATCGTCCATCCGATCCTCGTGCAAGTCAAAATGACTCAAATTCCCCGCCTGTGCGGCATCGCCAACAATTCTAGCACGCTCCCGAATTGCCTGGAGCGAACGGAGATATTTGGCTTCGGCATCCATCGTGATTGTAGGATGCGGTTTTCGAGTTGGAAGGTTGATAGCTACACATACTAGTGCGGGGTTTGTGTCGGTGTAGCCAACGCCACGTATGTGGGTCTTCGGACAATGAGTCCGATTCGAGAGAAAGTGAATGAGTTCTCAAGCATTAGCAGCTAGATGACTATAAGGCTGTCCGATAACGGGTCTTGCCACATGAAATAATAGTCTTTGCGCTCCCTTACCACCTCAATAATGTCCACGACTAACAACTTTACAATATCGGCCACAACCCAGAGAATGAGCAAAAGCGCAACCAGAGCCTTGACTCTTCTGGAAACACGATGGCCAGAGAACCGCGCAATCGCATCGTTTTTGATTCCGAGTCTTTCCGCAATGTCGCGCCGGAAAATGTAGACGAAAATGACCAGTAGGATAGACTGCCAGCCGATCAAGATGTTCCTGTCAGTCCCAACGACGAGAAAGTACACGACGCCAGCGGAAGTATACAGCCATCTGTTCCCGCGATTTGGAATGGTTGCGATGCTGAGATGGACAAGCATGGACAAGAAGGCTTCAACCACAAATTGCGTCTTTTGCTCCGTGTAGTAGCCTCCCTGTGGGACCACGAACGACTTGCTGACTTTCCAATTCAGTCGGAGTAGCAATACGATAATACATATCACCCCGGAGATTGCAGACGCAATCCCCATTGCGCCGTTCCGGTGGTCAAAGCCGAGCAGATCAGCTTCGTTGCTGTGTAGCCGTCGAACCCACATCACGATAGTCCCGACGGCTTGCGTGAGACTGAACAAGGCGGCCAAGAGCTTGCCGACCCATGCCCAATCGAATGGGATCACAGTGTTTTCTGCACAATGACTGCCGACGGCCAACAAATGTGGATTCTGACTGCCGTCTTTCGTGTCCTTATTATCATCGTCTTGTGCTACTTGCGCGTGCATCCCCAGTGCGCCGGAGAGATAATATCGCAGGTGGGCTTTATCATCATCTTCGTAGTTTTGGAGGAACTGGATAACTGCGCGGATGAAGTGGATTGTGACCTCGACAAGTGGGAGGGTTGGGACGAAAGCGAGGAAGAGGATGCGGAGGGCTTGGATGTTGGTGCGCATTGGGCGTCTGAGCTGGCTCGAGACATAGGCGTAGCTCGCGAGTGTAAAAGCGTGCGTTGTTATGGTTTTTACGACTAGTGCCAGTGGTGTTCGTAGATTCTGCTCGGAGTTGGCCATATTTGAGAGGGAGGACAGAGTTGATCGGTGAGGAAGAAATGGAAAGCTGCGGGAACGGCATTGAAATTACCTTGTCGACACAGTAAGCTGCTGACCTATTTTAAGTCTCACGAAGATCATCGAGATCATCGTCTGTGTGTGTGGCTGAAGCCCTTGTGTCAGGTACACAAGACTGAAACGAGGCGGTGTTTTTCGATCGCACGCCTTAGATTCGGATCTATCGGAAGGGTTCCGAAGAGCCAAGGCCGTATTTTCAATGCACGAGGTGCAGATGACATCTGTATTTCATACCACTTTCTCCACTTTGATCTCTGACGGCGTCTTCGATGGTTTCCTCGTGGAAATCCAAACATACAGGTACCAAATCGTGAACACTATTACAGTTAACGCGCATGCTGCCCCGAGGTAGATTCTCCAGCTGCGATCAGACTCAAGCTTGAAAATTCCAGCACTCCACAATGACTGCAATGTTTTAGCATACCACAGATACCGAATCGATACATTACTTACAGCTAACATAGTGGAAGGTAGAAAGGTCAACGTCAGGACTGTTATGGTCTTCATCGTCCGACCGTCATTGGCGGTCAGTCTAGCAATTCGAATGTTCTGCTCACTATCCCTCTGAGCTATCAAACTGTAAGTCTATTGCTTTGTCAACTTCGCGATTCAAACAATTCCTCGCTGTGATATTACCACCTACCACGTTGATTTGTGCATTGACACGGTTGAGAAGCTCCCGTGACTTGTCCCTCATGAATCGTAAAATGGTCTCGTTATACTCGAGCTGCCCTTCCAGAGAAGCACGGTGCCCAGGTTTCAGAGGATCTTGTACACCTGCAAGAAGCTTCGATTTCTCAAGAACGTCGATAAGTTTCTTGCAGAATAGCAAGAGATCTTCCGCGAAACGCAGGACTGTCTCCTCCAGATTTAACTCAACATTTGCGGCATGCATCTCTTGAAGAAGATTAGTGAAGTCTTTGTAATCCGGATCAACGTGTCCTGTAGAAGTAGACGTTGGGATTGCGGCCCAAGGTGTCATTCCGGTTTTGGCTTCTAGTTTGCTGACGCTGTTCCAAAGACTTCGATGCCATATTTGGTATTCTGGGACCCTTTCTTCGATGATAAAGGTGAGAATGTGCAGTGGACAGGTCTGAAGTAGTTCCATTTGCCGAACTGCCCGATCCATCAGGGTCTCCAGCGAATGTGGTGACGCAGAGTTGATAAAGCACACGCATGCTCCATCACTCAGCCGAATTCTTAGAGAGCAATGAACGGCTCTGCTATTTCGAGGAATGCGTACCAGTATGTCTATTGGAGATCCGTTCATTAGTATGTTGAGCTTGATGTAGATCGATAGCAAGCTTACAAAGGGCAGTCGGTATAGTATTGCTCCCGTCATATTGTAAATGGTATGAGGAGTGGGCCTGTACGAGGTGATACATGATAAACAGATGCGGTGGAAGCGCTCCTACGGAGACTAATTCCCGCAGAACGGAAGCAGAGACTTCGAGTGAATCGAGTACCACGCCAGGGTCGGCATCCCCATGGGCTGTTCTTCTGGAATTAATCGCTGCGTCTCAGTGGCATATATCCATCTCACATCAGTATAAAGGGCGCAAGGCCAGCATGGTTCGACCCGTAAATCCCACCGTTATCCACCGGAGGCTCTCGTACCAGGCTTATCTAAGAGGTGGTGAGCTTAAGAACCTTCGGTGCGGTAACTCTTCTTACAAAGTCAGGAAGCTTGCGACGAAATCCTTCCTCGTCCAGGTGTGCATCATATCGATTTGAATCTCTGCTGTCGAGATAATGCACTTTCGTAGCTTTCGCTAGACGTAATACCTTGAAGGCCTCCTCTAGCGCAACGGGATCCATCTTGATTCACAGGCTAGACGTTGAATGTTTCAGGTGCGCCTTCCATCAACAAGGCTCAGCTCCGCTCTCATGGCATGGCAGATGCATGGAACAAGTCGCCGAAGGCGGAAAAAGAATGCTAGTGCTTGATTCGGAATCCACTATGCTATTTCGGGCTAGAGGAAGCCTAGCCCTTGAAGCGCGATTAGCGAGTGCCTCGGTATTCGTGTAAAATCTTACCTCTCACAACCACCTTTCCAAACAAAACTTTACATAAAGCGTAAAAACCAGGAACTCAACATGAGGCTACTGCACATTCATCCAAGTACTTTAGGGACGTTAGAGATAGCACTGTGCGAATTCGTCGACGATCGATCCAGGCCACCATACGCCACTTTGAGCCATCGCTGGAGAGATGGAGAAGTCTCCTTTTCCGACATGATAGACATCGATGCCAGTGGAGCTAGGAAGAAGAAAGGGTTCGAAAAGATCGAAGGTTGTGCTTATCGAGCCATTGCCGAAGGGCTTGAATACCTATGGGTCGACACCTGCTGTATTGATAAAAGCAGCAGTTCGGAATTATCGGAAGCTATTAACTCAATGTACAGATGGTATGCGCAATCTATTATATGTTTCGCATATCTGGATGATGTTGAGAACCAACCGCTGGGGACTAGTGGCGAGTCAAGCTTCCGGGACAGCTGCTGGTTTACAAGAGGATGGACTTTACAGGAGCTCATTGCCCCGGAGAACGTGGCATTTTATTCCCAGGATTGGACTTTGTTGGGAAACAAAAAGGCTAATAGCCGCGAGATTGCTCTTGCTTCAGGAGTGACTGAGGAAGTGCTCACTGAACCAGGAGACCTAAAAGGATTTTGCGTTGCGGAGAAAATGGCATGGGCGGCGAGGAGAGATTCGACAAGAGCGGAGGACGAAGCCTACTGCCTGATGGGACTGTTTGGCGTGAATATGCCGCCGCTGTACGGGGAAGGCCTCGAAAGCGCTTTCCGGAGGCTGCAAATCGAGATCATGAAGATATCGAATGATCACACCATTTTCGCGTGGAACAGCGATGCTGTATCTGGCGACATGCTAGCACCATCTGCAAGATACTTCCAGGATAGCGGAAAATACGGAACCATAAACTACAATTCTTGGAGTGGTGATCTCGAAATTTCTTCCCCGAAACCCGACTATGCAATGACGAATGCAGGCCTCCAAATACAATTACCCTTGCTACCAGTTCCGAGACACTTCAATTTGTTCTTTGGACTCCTTGCTTGCAAGATCCGAGACGACGAAAGGATGATCGCAATCTTTCTCCGGAAGCAGAGGGCTAGCAGGTTCAACTCTTTCACAAGGGTAGCATTCAACAACCGTTCTATCTATCCCATCTCTCCCAACCAAATCCCACATTCATGGACAACCCATGGCCCTGAACATCCAGTCATGTGGATCAACGCAGAGAACACCGAACCTTGGGGTCAGCTTCATTCGCAAGAGTTATCGGTGCATGGCGATATCGTTCGTTTCGAACTTAATTTCCCTGCCGACGATATTATCAAGCTTCGGGAAGACCCCCCTTGGTTCGGAAAGGTGCAGAAACGAGGCGAGCGTCTATACTTGAGCGGATCAATAAATACAAGGGATTTCCAATACCGAGTATTTCGCTTTAAAGACGAACAGCGGAGCATCACGGTCGCCTTTGGCGAGCTGAACGGGATTATATGGTATTTCGCCGACCAAGACGTCTGGCCTGAAAGTGACTATATGAATTTCTGTAAGAAGTTTGAGATAGTCGGGGGCGAAGCGTGGGATGTGCATCAAGAAGAATCGACCTCGTGGAAAAAAGTGTGGAAGATCCGATTTCTGAAGACTCCCCTGAAGATTACAAGCCTAGGGACTAAGCGTGAGATTATTTTCCAGGCAGATCTCGAATCCGTCAATCCAGTACTATCGATCTCGGTCCAACCGAGACTCTAGATCTGGCGGGCAAGCACGCTATCACCCGTACTCCTGGATCAATGGATACCTCCCAGAATTCGGATCTACTTACGGGAATCGAAACTATCGGCGCCCCCATCACTCTTGTCATCGGCGCATAATTTTGTTCCCCGAAGAGTTCGTTCAAAGAAGATGAGTATAACATTACTACGATGAGCCATGTACATACTCAAGCTCAGATAGACCGGTGATCTCAATACGATCTACGGAATTGTCCTGTGTGGACAGCGATCAGCAACGCACGTCCCCTTCTTGACTCTGGCGCCCAACTCTATAAACATGATAGCACACACTATCATGACCCAGACGGGGATGCTATCAGATAATGGTGAGTGTGTCTTAATTGGATAATTTCCAGTTGTGGGTGATACGCGTACCAAACTCGCTAATATTGATGTTTATATGAAGCACTCTAGTCCTTCCGGCATTTTACTGGCCAATGTAACAACTGCCGGTAGCCCAACAGTCATCTACGAAATTATTAATTGGCCACACATAAAATACAATCCAATAAAAAAATTCTGAGGAGGCACATAATCATATTGCCGTATCGCTCGACAGCGACCCTGGTAATGCGGGTATCTTTTGACTCGCAGCGGGCCCTGCCTCTTTCTCGCATCACTATTCGCTTCCCCGCTTTTCAATTTACACTCAATGAAATTTCCACGTTGAGATCTTGTGCAAATACAGGGGATTTGCCTTGGGGATTTGGGGTAGACCCCACGACTTATAAGGTTGAGTGCACAGGGTACGTACGCCCACCTGCTTTCCTTGCATCGTCCCCAATCCTCCAACACACCACTCATAGTTCTGTCAAGATCAGACCCGCCGACAATGAGATCACTTTCGGCAGCTCTCGCTCTTCTCGTGCCTGTCCAGGCCGGCCTTCGTTTTCCATGCTCAACGTTGACCATCCAGCGACTCGATCCGGTCGTCCAGCCGGGCTCCAACCCGTCGGCACACGTTCACCATATCGTGGGTGGAAATGCCTTCAATTCTAGCATGACCGGAGATGTTGGCGCAAGGGCTAGCTGCACCACCTGCCAAATGTCGGAGGACTTCTCCAACTACTGGACGGCAGTATTGTACTTCAAACATCCCACCAATGGATCCTACCATCGTGTGCCGGTTATTCCTGTCCAGCCCCTTTTGGCCAACTCAAACGGCGCCCAGGGAGGAATCACCGTCTACTATACGCAATTTGATCTGTCCAAGGACAATCTGAAGCAACAATCCATCAAGACCTTCCCGCCAGTATGTTTGCTGTATTTTTTTCAAGTTTTACCTATCCTGATGCTTCGTAGGGGTTCCGCATGACAGTTGGCAGCCCAACTTCAAGCTCCAAGCCGCACGTAGGACTACGTTACCAGTGCCTACAAGGAAACAACAGAGGTGCAGAGATGGCTGACTTCCCCACTAAAGCCTGTTCAGGCGGCATCTTCACTACTCACCACTTCCCTCCGTTAGTAAGCTCTCTTCTTCGACATTAGGTTGTATGCTCATTATACACAGATGCTGGGATGGCAAGAACCTCGATAGCCCAGACCATCAGTCTCACATGTACAACACCATCAAGTCCGATGGGTTCACGAACGCCCCAGCATGCCCAAGTACTCACCCCGTCCGCGTCCCGCAAGTAACTTACGAGACCGTCTGGGATACAACCAAATTCAACAGCATGTGGACTTCGGGCACCCCCAATCCCTTCGTGTGGAGCTTTGAGGGAACGTCTGGTTACGGTACGCACGCTTTGCCCGTGCTTTCATTTACTCTCTTCGATCCTAGCCCTGTACTAACTCCTACGTCTAGGTACACACGCAGATTATATGTTTGGTTGGAAGGGCGATGCACTCGAGCGCGCTATGAACAAGTCTGAGTGCTTTTATGATGGTTGCGGTTCTATCACGAAGCAGGCTATGGCCACTGCCAATCAGTGCACCGTCCCAGATATGGTTCGTGAGGAGACTGAAGGATGTAGGTTTTGCGAGACCCTCACAGTGATGAATGGCGTGCTAACTTTACTAGGGTTGAAAGTGCTACCGGGTATGAGTGCATAGCCCTACTTTAGTGCGGGCGTTTCTATGGCCGAATCAACTGCCATTCGTTTCAGATCCAATGCGTACAAGCACACTCGCTCATGTATAACTAAATGAAGCCAAGATTGTTGCTGGTACTTTATATTATCAAGACTTTGTTCGTTGTTTCGAATTTTACCAGCTCATGCACCAGCTTGTTGGAGAACACACAATTGGAGAAGCTAACTTAGTCTGTAAATGCGGTAGAGCTCGATTCAAGCTAAAATTCTCAGTGTTTTCACCAGCAGATCAAACACTGGCGTTACTGGGTAGCATATTTAAAGTTTTGCTATTTAAAGCCTGGTGAGTGCAGCGGCCCGTTTTCCAGTAGTCCATGTCATATTTTAGGTGCTAATATTTGAGAATAGCCCGAATACAGCAAGGGGGGCGATCAATCTTCCAAAGCTTTCGCTACCAAATTCTTTTCACAACGAATGTGAATCGACCGAGACCTCTTGGGCGAGGTACAGCCTTGATAGTAAAATTTAAAAACATGTCTCCTGAGGTCTTCCGTAGAAAAACGAAGGTTCTGTATTCTGGCTGAAGCTTTTTACGTTTGAGAAGATCCATGTTATCACTTACCAGATGCCATCCAGACGCCTGAAACTATACTGAGAGTTTCTGGCTCCCGGCTGTGAAAACAGCTGAGCATGGAATCAAATTCGGTATCCTGCTCCCCGTAGTATGAAAATGTTCCGCCCCGAAAGTATAATCCATCAAGGCGTTGATAAGGGGCCAAGCCCCCAAGTTGCCCGCCATTGTGCCGGATTTTTATAAGCAGCAGATATAAAGACGCAGGGTTTTCTTCTCTGATACTAGATCTGTGTTTATCTATGTCTCTATTATAATACATCTCATTCACCAGAGCGGGCGCGTCTTGCTCCAACCTAGCGACCCTGATTCCTCGAGGTCCAGATATTAGAGCTCCAAATCTTGAGCGCGCTTCCTGAATGATTATGTCGGATTCTATAATATGGAACCTTACAACCAGCTGTGAATCCGCAACATGGCCCATCAGGACCCTGGAATTGAATGATGCCCAGGACCATGATGGTGCGATGTAAAAAGTGGGTTCTGCGTAGTCGTGTCGGTATGTGCCCCAAGGAAGCCTAGATCGTATATCTCGTTTCCAGAATCCACACAAATATTCGTCGTTCCAAAGAGCACCGAACCGTGCCGCGATCGCAGCCAAAGACACCAGTCTATCTTGCTCGAATCCCAAATGCCGACCGGAATGTATTTCCACAATACAATTCCACAGGCCATAAAACTCTAAGCTGTCGGCAATGAATGCTGACAGTACATTGCCAAAGGTATCGTCGTCATGGAGGGACGATCGCTCAGTCTTAGCTTCCCACCCGCCAACCTTTGACGGTGTCTTCTTGTCGATGGTAAGACAAGCCCAACGCGTTTGAAGGGCGCCAAATTCCAAACACCTGCTGGCAAGGACACGCTCTTGTAATGTCCATGCACGCTCATCGATAGGTTCAACCAGGACGTATAAGTTGGGGGCCAAGGCCATATTGGCAATTGTACCATCTTTCTTAGAGAAGGGAATTTCGAGTACTTGGTATGGCTCATTTGCTCCTATTGGAGTTCTGGGGCCAAGAAACCCTTCGTCTGCACTTTTCACCCTGGATACCGAGATTACAACCATAGCATTTACGTAGACATGATGATGTTCGCGATCTCCCAGGCTTTGTCCACCATACTGTCCTGAATGATGCATAACGTGTCCACCAGAGATACTCGATGCCACAACCTTCGGTGACTGTCATTGCATATTGAACCATCTTTGACAATTCGTTGGGACCTATGACAGTCTGGCGTCGTAGCATGAGCTTGTTTGTCGTCTTAATTTGCCGAGAATCCCCCCAACAATAGCTGAGTGCAGAACAGGGCTCAACACTGTCAAATAATTGTCGCAATCGAAGTCGTAGTCTTCCCGAAGAGCGCAAAATCTCAAGAAATCTACGTTTCGCTAAGTTTTGGACAAGAGATGTGAGATTCCCGACAGATTCGGAGCCAACGAGTGCAAAGTTCAAGAGTTTGGTTCGATTGAGGGTCCGTCATTATTGGCTATGAACCGCAGTCATCATCTGCGGGGTGACCTAAAACAGTTCAAGTCAGCTCCAGGCTCCTCCAACACACACTGGAGGTAGAAGGCCACTGTGGCGTTGAGTCTTACTGGAATGAGGCTTACTTGGTGTTTGTATTATTGCAAATCTCATGCTATACAATTCAAAACATCTTATGTGGAATTTTCCTCTACACTTTGTATCTTCGTGGACTAAGACTCCTATAGCTGCAGAGGTCGGGTTGGATGGTATCTGCACACAGAATATTGATGGACGGTTGTGGGAGTACTGTATCTGTAAGGAATTGAAAAGTTCCGCAAATTTACATCCGCTTGAAGAGAACTCTCTCGCTTTCTCAGCAGTCACATTGAAGAATGAAGAATTCCAGAACCAGAAATCGTGTAGCCAGTTCCATTCCGAGCCCTAAATTTGGAGTATCCTTTCGGCCTTTGCTTGCCTTTCATTGAGTCCCGTATCTTGATAATCAGGGTTCCCCAGTTTGGTGGCGAAATTGGCACAATACTTGCACGAATGGGGCGTAACGTAACCGAGATCTTCCAGAGCTGTCGCCGCGCAATCCGTTAATTGTCTTGCGATCATGTAAAGCGTTTTCCTGGGCTTTTAGCGTCCTTGATTGGGGTAAATACTTGGAACGACATCCAGCAAGGCGGGCTGAGTCGTGATATATGTAGGTGAGGTTTTGTGGCGGTGGCGCAGCGGTGCTGAAGGCAGTTGGCAGTGACACCCTACCTCAGGCTGTAATGTGCGCCTGCCAATCCGATCAGGCATTCGAGGAAACCCTGACACGACTGAGGGAATATTGCGCAAGTGTCTTGGCGGCGGGTTCCGATAGATTCTGCCATGCGTGCCATCAAATAGGTCACCGTAGATAGGGGTTGTCTATGAAGTGCTAAGTGCTGGCGCATGGATTTCCGTGGCCGAACTCCAACAGGCAGACTCAGGCCGGCTTCTTCCCAGCCTCCTACTGCTCCCCCCTCGCTACCGCCAGAGCATGATCCATCTCCTGCTGAGTTGGCATATTCACGACCATCATGTACAATACGTCCTGTGTCAGCAGGCGCCTAATGATCGTCTGCTTTGGTCTCCTCTTTTCCTCCTCCGTCAGGGGTGCATGCCCTCGTCTCTGTCGACGCCTGTCTCTGCGCATCTCCTTCCTTTCTCGGGCTCCCTTTGTTAGGTCAACCGCACCGCCAGTGAGAAGTGCACTAATCGAGCCGCTGTTTGCGGGATGGCTGGGGTCGCTATACCGAGATGCGAACTTCTTCTGCGCCGGGACATTCAATTTAGAGTTTGGGTATTGATATGCCTGTCCACTTGTTAGCCTGTCCAGTGATGGATATGCCAGTACGCTTTAAGCACATACGTATTCTGCCGCGCGCCTCCGATCCATGTAATTCGCAACAAACTTAGAACTGCTGACGAAAGCATTCGACTTCTCTTCCAGGGCAGCTTCAAGCGCGGGATATACCAATGGCGCTGCCTCTGGCAATTCTATCTCGCCTTGGGACTTCCCACTTGTCAATTTGAAGTTCTTCATCTGCTCCTTAAATTTCGAGTCGGAGGGTGTTATCGTTTTGGAAATGATACTAGCAGTCATGATAGGTTCGCCCGAGGACTGCGCATCGGGCTTGTACGTCATCAATAGGCAAAAGAGCCCATGGGGTCGGAACAGCTTTTCGTTCATCTGATCCAAGTAGTTGTTCGTGCGATGTCTTGACTGCATCTCTTTCGCTGTGCCAACGGCAACTTGAACGCTGATGGTCACAGCCATAATGATGGGGTCGGGCACCAGACCAACAACTTGAGCGGCTGTGTTGATAACCGTGAGATATTGACTCGCCTAGATATATGTTAATACGATTTCAAAGGGGGGCAGTAGAGTTGTCTCCCTGTCGATACATACATGTGTGCTCTTATCAAAGGTATCCAGAAAATCGATAAATGTTGACTGGTCGATTCCGCAGTTCGCCAGCATCGGAGCATATGCTCTTACAAACCCGCGGCCTTAAAAAATATAAAAGTTAGATGAAAATAAAACTTCGAATGTTCTTTTAAGAGCTGGAAAGAATACCTTTGTCCCGTGGCCGTTTCTGCGGGAGCACGACTGGTGCAGCCAGTCGTCCGGTGGGAGACGAAGCTTGGTCAGGGTGTTGCGCGACGAAGTTGTTCACCAGTCCATCAACAGTGTACTCTGGTAAGCCATACTCCATATTTGCGCGAGGTTCAGACACCTTCTCTGCCGCTTCGTCCAGGCGCCAGGCAATTTCATCATCTTCGGGATCACTTTCCGATGAGTCGCGCTCGGGACCGCTGTTGCAATCGGGGCCTGTCTTCGTGATAAGAGAGTGCACGTACTATTCTGACACTAGTGAACCTACTTTTGCCTTTGGCGTTTTGAGAAAGAAAGTTCTGGACGTCTTGCTCTTGAGTCTTGTTCTTCGCTTCCTTCTGTTCCTTGCGATGTGCGATGGCTTCGGAAGCGAGGCCGATGCCGGAGCCGATACCCTTAACCAGACCTCGTATCATGACGCAAGTTGCGGAAATAGGTGCAATAACGATTTGGAAAAGTCGATATGGGCTGGAATAGAGATGATCAAATGCGTCTCCATGGTGGCGACCTGGATATATATCGACAACGTACGGGCGTATCAGGATACGGGCGTAGTGTCCTGGAGGATGAGGCTGTGCCTCCTGCAATTTCAACACGTCGACATTCAATTGGCTAGAGGGGATTGCGTTTCGGGTTTCCGGTTGTGCTAGAGCGGAACCAGCTAGTCTGCACTAGGCACGCTGATGCTTCTTAAAGCTTGCCGAAGCTTATTTTGCTTCTAAATATAACAGAGCGCAATGTTAGGCTGAATGACCGAACCTACTCTCTAGGTGGTAGTTTCTTGACGACCACAGCGCACATGGAAAATGAAGTGGAGAAAGAAAAAAAGAATCCTCTATAAATTTACAGTAGAAGTCCAGGAGGAGAATGCTTATCCTAATTCTTTGATCTATGACATTTACTACCTCAAAAGAGGAGGATATCGTGGGACAAACTCAGGTCTGAGCTTGTCGAAATACAGACAGCAATTATCTGGCCATCCTCAGAAGCTCTTAGCATATTCGCAAATGCATAGGTAAATAAATTCATTACGGAAACAGGATCAATCAACATGCTTGAGCCATTGTCCATTCAATGATTCACCCCTTTCCGTCTCAATCATGTAATATCTGCTATTGGCCTACTCACGTGGTGGCAATCCCTTCGTTATTTAGAATCACTCTTCTCTCCTATACCCTGATTAGGAACCGTCGACGAAGCAGCTGCCCGCTCGTGCTTCCTTCTCTCATTGCGCCGATACTTCCAGATGGCGAACCCGATGGTGAAAAGCAAACCTAAAACCGAGCAGGTGACAGAAACGGCAATCTTGACAGTGCTCGCTGTGGAAGGACTTGGACCACTCGGCGGTTCTTGAATAAAGATAACAATGTTAGTCATGCCTCTTCCAGAATTTGTGCCTTTCTCGAGTAACGTACTAGTTGATGTGGACGCGAAAGAGGACGATGATGTCGTTTGAGACGCGACCACAACGCTCGTGAATATAGGTGCGGGTGCTGTGTATGGCTTTATACAAGTGCTGGCAACACCCGGAATGAAGTTTAGGACGTCGATGCATTCACTCCCCGAAGGACACCACCCGGCGGCGTCAAGCCAACGGCAGCACTTGGCATCGAAAGGTATGCAGAAGACCGTGGTGGATCCCGCGCAACAAGTTTGATTAGGGTCGCAAACTGTAGTCCCTGGGCCTCGCCCATTGGGCTGTCCCGCGCCCGCTAGATAATCGGATAGGTCAGAACATAACGGCGACTTGAATGCGGCAGTGCAGAGTAGACATACGGGAAGTGCAAGTGACAAGTCTTTTCTCCAGATGCTGGATTCGGGTCTCAACACTGATTCGATGTTCTACAACAACTCCAATGACCACTGACACCAGTAGAAGACCTAGAATCGCCGGAGGCAGCATCGCCTCTATTTCTGGGTACCGTTGTAGAAGTCCTAGTGGAGACACTGGAGGCTTGAGGACATACTCTGAAAGATTTCTCCTGAAGCTTGGGGTGCGGCCCGTTTAAGTGGCAAGGGAGTGACTAGTTTGCCCAAAAGTGTCCAAAAGCCTCTGTTTTCTCGTTATTTCCTGCTAAAATTGTCGTAATGGTGGCGCGATTCCACCCAATGGCCGCGCAGCCTTACCGAAGGGGCGACCAGCTGAGTCCGCCACCTTTTCTCTGCCCCACCATTCAGAACCTCGAACCGTCGAAATGAACGACTATGGATACCCTTGCACCGAGAAGGGACTCCAAATATCTTAGAGACTCAACGATCCAAGTTTTGCCGATTAGATGAAAAGCCTAAGGAAAGGCATTGTAAGGTGTCAAAATCAATATGGGCACGTTATAGCTTCTAGTTGAGCGCTTCCGTATGGCAACCTATCACGTGTATTGATCTGAACTTGACTCTTCTTTCCAAATAGTTGGTACCAGGTTCACTAGATATCATAATAATAACTCCAAATAACGTTAGCCTCATCTGCAGCCTTCATACTCAGCTTCATACCGATTCTCGTTTCTGCCTTCCAGTCTTCAACAGTTAGCATAGATCCGTAACTGAGTTTGTTTGTGTAATAACGGAAAAGGAGGCAGATTACACACCCACAAGCGGCACCTATACCCGGCAATCAAGGCGAGGTACCCTAAGAGTAAGATCTACAACGGGGGTAGATTGATTGACACAGTACTGCTTTCCTCAAACTTCTATCCCCGCACATGGTCCTCAAACCCTTCTCCTTTGTCATTCCTCCCCTGCCACCACCAGCCCTCGATCCTAAGTCCACACCTCGGCCCCACATCCTTCTTCCTCGCGGCGCTCGTAATCGTCAATGAGATACTGAGTAGAAAGGTTTGACGGGGTGTATCCAAGATCCCTTCGAGTTCCGGACGGTCTTGCTCGAATCGAATGGTGAGACGCTGTACTTCGTTCCATGGGACTCGTCGCAGTTGACGGATCCATTCGTTACCACAGAGCAGTCTTTGAAGGCGAAAGCCTGCAATGTTTCAACTACGGCGGGGTTCCATGGAGACAATATAGTGATGCCGAATCGGACGGGGAGGCGAGCTTGAGCTTTGTCTAGAAATCCCTCAAGCTCGGTCAGAGTGGAAGATTTTGGACGCCATGCTTGAACCAGATTCTGGTATGATCGCGTCCTGAGGGAGTCTACAGCAAAAAATCCAGGGGCGTTTTTATACATGCCCAATGGCGAGGTTGCTAGATCACTCGTTTGCTAAGGAAATTAGAAAACTGTACGCAAATTTAAGGGGGCTAAAATGAAAAAGAAACATTAAAGTGACAGTGGCATTTTCATCACTTCTAGGACTAATCATGCTCTGCAGTCGATGCAAGTTGCTGTTTGCTACATCTCCAATCTAGTAGACTTCTATAAGGAGTCCAAAAGTAGAGCAACCAATCTCAAACATTCCCAAAAAATTCCTCAAATGCTTGCCTAATGTTTCCTCATCGTGACGGGTTCCGCTTTGGTTCTTTGGGATCGGTGCCTGGCCCAGAGATGTGGGCGATTTGGTATTCTTATCTGTACCTGGTTGAGATCTATCTTTCATGTTGTTGCCGCTTCTCGTTCCCGCTTCTTGTTCCCGCTTCTCACAATACGCTCTTAGGATCGCTGCTTGCTCATCTCATCCGGCGGTAGCTGACTTTGTCTCAGCGGACTAGGAGAGCACTGCCGGGTTTCCATACCCTGTACTACCATCAGCGTATGGAAGAAGATCACAGACCCGTCAGGTATAACAGAATTTACGTTGGTTCAAAGGAACCCGCAAGGGCAATTCGAGAGACAAGTGATGGTGAACTCACGGTACATCCAGTGGCAGAGTTGGCAAGGACACAAGAGCATCGCGGATTCGCTGTGCTTCGATGAGCGCGTGTATAGATGACGTTCGTTCCCGCAGAGAGCCAATACGGCGTGCGCGATCAAGAAAGACTTTGTGGATAAGAAGAGCAGCCAGACGGAGGCTGGGGCTCTCGCCGTTAAAGAGAGGGGGGAGGGGAAGACATCCTCGCTGAAAGTGAATAGATAGGAAAAGCGATGGTACGATGGTAAGAGGTTAGAAATCATTCTTAAAACTTGAATTTGAGAAGTGGAGGCTGTGAAATGGTACCGAATCTAAGCGATAGCCAAATCCCCCGAACAAGCAGCGTATCAAATAAACAGCCACTCCCAGAGAGAATCACCACATATCCTACCACAAATTCTGTATTACGCTAACGCAAACTTCTGATTTACAGTTATCCAACAAGGACATCTCGAGGATAGTAACGACCGAGATCAACGTCCGTTAGTGGTTGTAGCACGACCAGGCACCAGTGCAATCTCGGTGTTCCTTGGTCGCGATCTGTTCAGATTACAATGGCTTTCTCAATGATCCCCGATCGAGACGGAGTGTAACTGAAAAATGATAGCAAGTCCCGAGCACTGACGGATGTCTTGTTGGGCTACTGTTGCGTTCGAGGCGCAACTCTCCTGGGGCGCAAGGATGGGATGGCCTTGCTGGAGCCTTATCGATAAGGGTTGCCTAGCAACCTTTGAGCAAAACAATTTAAGAGTACGTTCCAGAGCCGCATCGCTACAGCTACCGCATATACAAGATCTCTCCCACACTTACTTCCGCTGCATCATACCTCAAAGCGAATTTGATTTCCCGTCCTATCTCAAATTCACAACACAATGTCTTCCAAAGTCCTCGCCGACCGTGACGCCAACGCGCAGTCAAAGCCGACACCTTCGCCTGAGAAGCAGAAGCCCAAGAGCATGGAATACCATCGCCAGGTCCTGGAGTCACGTATGAAGGACGGACAGTAGGTTGAAGGCATACGGCTATAGAGAAACACAGGTCTAACGCCAGATCAGGAACCAGCAAACCTACGTCTCACCCTCGGACGAGATCCAGTCTCCAGCAACGAAAAAGCTTTCTGCATTCCGCAACAAGCACATCAACAAGAAGTACGTTTCTGACCATGATCAATATCTGCAGGCCGATGCTAACCAGACGCTTAGGGCTAAGCCCCAGACGCTCTTCAAGAAGACCAGCACCAAGAACTTCGAGACCTCCAAGGGCGCAGCCATGTTCGCCGATATCCCAAAGGACATTCCGGCCGAGGACGAAAACGCAGAGAATGTTTAGAATACGCCAGAAGTCCGGCTTGGTTACAGCAGATGCTGGGCCGTTCTCTTTGCTCTTCATTTTTTTTTCTCGGCAACAACAATACCCTTGTAGGAGTCTAATAGTGACAGGCTTGGATTGGATAGGTGCGCTTGGGATTGCGTAGGACGCACAGTGTATAATTGGGCTGTACTGAACGGAGTTTGGGTTATGATCATGACACGGCTTGTAAAAATAGGAGCTTGGCTACGCCCTTTCGACTACCCATACCCACACCTACTGCCAATAGAATAAAATAATGCCGTTCATCCACAATTGTCGTTGATCCGAAAGTTGGACTGGAGTACACAGTGACCGGGTGGGCTTCGCGCCAAACCTCGCCCGTTTGAACGCCAAGCGCCCCACATGTTCTTGCCCAGCTCCTTCATGGCGCTCCTCTACCACCATCAATGAGTGCCAACGGCGACCCTCAATCTCTAGAAGATGAGATAGCCGATCTCGAAAGGCGTCTACACGATGCCAAAGCCCGACTGAGGCTCAGTGAGACGGTCGTCGCAACTCCGACGCCAGCAAACGACGCAGGTGCGTTGACCGGCGGGTCGAGCCATGTCCAAGCTATCTCTGACGCGATGGCAGCGCTCCACGCACTGTTCCTATTATCCGACTCTGCCTTGCCGCTGGGGTCGTTTGCCTTTAGCAGCGGCCTGGAGTCTTACCTCGCTCATCATAAGCCGTCGCCGCCCTCGGCCTCTCAGGTTCCTTCCTTCCACACGTTCCTGCACCTTTCTCTGGCCACGCTCGCCAGCACTGCTTTGCCATACGTCCTGGCCGGGTACCGATACCCGGCCGATATTGACACGTTGGACAATGATTTCGACGCGAGCACGCCGTGCACTGTGGCGAGGCGCGCCAGCGTAGCCCAAGGAAGAGCGCTGCTAACGGTATGGGATCGAAGCTTCAAGGCCCAACACACCACACCTGCGACTCCAGCGAATGTCGGGAGTGGGCAAGACTTGTCCAAGGGAGTCGCTGCGATCGATGCTCTGGCCTCATTCTCGGCCTCCCTTCGCACCGCAAGCCCGCCCAATGCCCACCTCGCTCCGTTATGGGGACTGGTGGCCAACGTCCTCTCCGTGCCGCTCCATGACTCTGCATACCTCTTCCTATTCTCGCATGCGCGGACGGTCATAAGTGCAGCGGTTCGTGCCAGCGTGCTTGGACCGTATCAAGCCCAGGCGGTATTGGCCAGCACCGAGCTACAATCAAGAATCAGAGGGCTGGTGGAAGAGGGTTGGGATCGAAAGATCGAGGACGCAGGACAGAGCGTCCCTGTCATGGATCTTTGGGTGGGCAGACATGAGAAGCTGTATAGCCGCATATTCAACTCATAATCGCTGGAAGCCTTCGTTCAAATGTGGAATGAGATGGCCTTGCTTACTAATGCCGCATATTTTTAGTTATCTCATCGGAGCTCCGATAACTGATCTAATATCTGCACTTGTCGCAGCACATTCGAAGCTTGTACGATGCTCTTGTTTGGCCCAGATGTGAAGGACGACACTCGTGATCGGCATCGAATGTCGCCGACAGCCCGCTTTGAAACTCAACCACTCACTTCCCACGCTAGCCCCGCGTGCTTCATTCACTCGCAAGCTGGATGCCTGGAATGGGGCTTGGTGATCCTTCATGATGCGTGGGCAAAGATAAGCAGGCAAGTGCCTCCTCATTCCCATGTTCCTTATTTACTTCTATTTGTAGTTGTTCTCGTCTCATTGCGCTTTCTTGTAAACTACTCGTCCGAAGCGGCAGGTGGTCGCCGTTGATGTGAAGATGATTCCCTGGCAACTCTTTGTCGCTGTAATAGCCACCCTCCACTCCACTACATCCGCAGAACAGCTTCCGCTCAAGGGTCCCTATACTCCATACCCGTGGATCCATAAGTTTGCGTCTTTGGGCGACTCATATGCCGCAGGTCTAGGCGCAGGCAGCCGAATAGACTGGCTGTGTTCAAGATATAACGAAAGCTACCCCAACATCCTCCATACATCCTTTCTCGGACATCACCCAAAGCGAACTCACCAGTTCCTAGCCTGCACTGGGGCTGCCAGCACTGAAATCGCCGAGAAGCAGGCGTCAGCATTGCAAGATGATCTCGACCTCCTCACCATCTCCGCAGGCGGCAACGATGTCGGCCTCACAGTAATACTCAATAACTGCATATACCAGTTCTTCATGGCCGGAGAAGACGACTGCGATCTCGCGATCCAGGACGCTCGTGAACGCATCGCTAACAAGACCCAACTGTACAAAAACGTCACTCAACTCTTCGACGCCGTCAAACCCAAAATGAACAAGGACCACGGGGTCGTATATGTCACCGGCTATGCAGGCTTCTTCGGCACCGACGACGAGCTCTGCAACAATGTCACCTGGGCGGTATGGAAGGCCGTCGAATCGTCTCAGAAAAGCCAATATCTGACTCTCGACCGACGTGTTGCCCTGGACAGTTTAGTACGATCTGTTAACATCGTGCTCCGGCAAGCCGCAGAGGCAGCAGGGCCGAACTTCCACTTCATCGACTACGATGCTCACATCAAGGCCAGCCGTGGCCGATACTGCGAGTCCGGGGTCCTCGAGCCAGCGCCGAATCGCAGGGAGTTGGACTTTTATGAATGGGATACTGTGGACACGGGAGAGAATCGGACCGAGCTTCAACACGAGACTGGCGATGATGTGCCGAAGGGATCGTTCGAGGGTGGGATCGCGGAACGCATTAATAAGACGTTGCAGGAGCATCCCGATTGGGAGTGGGATCCTGACAAGGGGTTTGTGAATAAGTCCAAGACGGGGGTTGGAGGGAAAGGTGAAGAAGGGGAAATGGGGGTCGTGGGCGATACGATTAGTTGGATGTTGCCGGATTCTTGGAAGAGAGTGTTTCATCTGAGACCGAGGGCGCATGCGCTGATTGCGGAGTTGATTTTGGAAGATTTGAGAAGCAGGGAGGCGGGGAGGCGGAAGGTAGTCCCGGATGAGGGTCCCGGCGAGGGTGAACATGCAGAATTGAGAAGATGAGGATGGGGGAAATACCTGGGATGAACAAACTGGCTGGTACAGTTGGGTTCGAACGGGTTCTACTTTCGGGAATCCACAGTCCTCGATCTTTTGTTCCACTGCGCGTTTTCTGGTCTTCATATGTCTTTATACCACGGCTGTTCGGGACGTTCATTACCTCTCCCCAGTCACCTCCATGTAATGAGAAATTTGGAATGATTTGCGTATTAGAATGTTACAAGAACGATGAGGCTTTGTTCCACGTCTCCTGACTCCACCAAGCTACAAATCAATATTAGCACTCTCACTGGCTACTTCCTACACCTCTGTCTCCACCCGATCCACCCCACTCCCCTCATGTTCCTCTCCATCCCACCCCCAATCCACTTTCTCCCCCACCCCCTCCATCCTAACCCCATCCTTCAACCTCGCCCTCATACTCATAACCGCCTTCCCCAATAAATTCCTCCCTTACTCCCCCTTCGATCCCCCGCCTCCTCCTTCCTAAACCCAATGCCCCACTCTCTATCCCTCGTGCTCGCCTCTGCCAGCTCCCTACCCCCCGTCCCCAGAAACGCCGCGCTTATACCCTCGTTCTGTGTAAACTTGTACTAATTCGCGACCGCGCGACGCGCGATTTGAGTGTTTCCCATTGGTCGGAGTTGAAGTTGGGGATTTTGGAACCGCACTTTTTTTTGGAATTTGGGGTCTGCGGTGTTGAGGATGAGGGCAGTAGAGGGCTTTAGCGAACATGTAGAGTTGCTCGGCGCAGATGAAGGGGTTGTGGGAGGTTGTGCTGTGGGTGGCGAGGATGGTGGAGCTGGAGTCTGTTGGGGAGATGGTGTTGGTGAGGAGGATGGGGGAGGAGTGCTATTGGCAGAGGATTCCGTAGGGAAACTCGTTGGGGTGGTGGTGGCGAAGGGCTTTTTGCGGCCTGAGGTGTGGGTTTGCGCTTTGGCATTGTGATGGGGGCAGATGAAGCTTTTTGGGTTGATGGCTGGAGATTTTGAACGGGATAGTGATGGGAGACTTGCAGTTACTCGAGAAAGGATGATAGCGTCTAGGTTTTATATACGGTTGGAGGAGTCATGATGGTTGGCCCAAGGTTTCGATAAATCCACTGGAGGGGCAAAGTATGTTTTGTCGCCCTTTCCAGACATCATATTGGATAGAAGCGATTCCAAAATATTTGAAGGGGAAAGGAGGAACTGTTTTTCTCAGTCAGTGACAAAATGAGGGTTCACCAAATATGCAGCACCGACACAGGCCTCGCAACGCCCAGTAATCGCTCTCTCCAAGCCAGGATGAAGAGAGTGCCCCATGAAAACACGGGGAAGCGCCCTTCGCTATACCCCACAGTATTTCGTTGACAGAACTCCAAAGGGGGTGATTTGGTAGCGAAGATGGTTCCGTGGATATAATGCTGCCAGCTGAAGACGACGTCCTTGGGCCACAAGTAAGAACGATCATATTTCTGTTGAATCATACTCCGGAAGAGTCGTGTTCTCCGAGGCTATCACAGCTGCTCTCTTGTCCCTGATAGGAGACTTGCTTGACTTCAAGCTTCATCCAGGAAGTTTCCTGGCAGCAATACCACATTGCGAGCGATGTAAACGGAGAAGTATACTGCTCCATAGACGCCGCCAGAGGGAACCGAAAGCTGGCGACTCGATTCTTTTCGCGCACAGGAGGTCGCATGCCCGATGCCGTTTGTGTACTGCGAAAGAAGCAGGCGGTATGTTGATCGGGGTGGAAATGACGAGAAAGCGGAAGCACAAAAGGCGCATCCGTACGTCAGAACAAAGTCATCCGCCAGCGCTCATGGCCAAAGGAATAGATGGCCAGCCTCTCGTTGAAATGGTACATTGAAGGTGGTGTGGTTTTGCGGACGTTTGATACGGCGACGCCGCTCCCCGCACCGTCCTGCAGGAACCCATCCCAACAAATCGGCTGGTGCGAGCGAACGGGCGAAGAGGGCGTGAAGAGAGCTCTGACCTGGATCTGTAACACCATCCGGAAAGGCGTCTGATCATGGTCTACAGTACTCCCAGCTTCGCTCTTTTGACGAACGACGATCGGCGCGTGAGGGATGGAGAGGTCACGATGAGGGATCACGAGCCCCCGCCTCTCCAAGCTCGGACGCTTGGTGCGCTCCAGGGCGGTCGGCGGTCTTCCTATTTACAGTGGTCCACCACGACGCCTCGTAGAGCAGCCCGACTATGCTCTACCGCCCTTTCCGGTCTCACATAAGACATCCCGTGTGAAACCCGACACCGAGACCATGCCTCGTCCCGCGCGTTACGACTTCGTTACCAATCCCGTGGCCCATTCCGAAGCCATCGTAGCGGGAGAGAAGTACCGCTTCACAGTCCTGACCGACGGCCTGCTCCGCTACGAGTGGGCAGAAGACGGCCAATTCGAAGACCGAGCCTCCACCTTCGCCACATGTCGGAAATTGACTGTTCCGGACTTTTATGTCTGGGATCGCGGCCACATCATCGAGATTGTGACGAAGCGCTTCCACGTAATCTACAACAAGAAGAAGTTCAGCTCGGAAGGCTTTGCTATACAATTGAAGGGGCCCCTGACGACCAAATGGACATATGGACAGAATGCAACCAATCTGGGGGGGACCACCCGCACGTTGGACATGGTAAACGGCAGGACAAACGTCGAGCCTGGGGTTCTGTCACGTGAGGGCTTCGCTGTGCTGGACGACAGCAACACTATGATGTTTGAGAAGGATGGCTGGATCGGGCCGCGCAAGTCTGGCGACAGGAGTGACGGGTACATATTCCTGTACGGGCATGATTACCGCGAGGCAATGAGAGCGTATTACGCCGTGTCCGGCAGCCAGCCTTTGCTCCCCAGGTGGGCGCTTGGCAATTGGTGGAGTCGATACCACCCATTCACGAGGGAGGAATACCTCGACCTTATGGATCATTTCGACAATGATGACGTTCCCATGAACGTTGGAGTCCTGGATATGGACTGGCATAGAGTGTGGGATCTACCTCCTGGATACGGCAATGGTTGGACAGGCTACAGTTGGAACAAGAAATTCTTCCCCGACCCTCCAGCTTTCCTTGAGGAGCTTCACGATCGAAATCTCAGGGTGACCCTCAATGTCCACCCGGCGGACGGCATCCGAGGCTTTGAAGACCAATACGAAGAAGTCGCAAAATACCTTGGCATCGATCCGAAGACCAAGCAACCTGCCGGGTTCGATTGCACCAACAGGAATTTCATGGATGCTTACTTTGATATCGTGCACCACGAGCATGAAGAGATGGGCGTCGACTTTTGGTGGGTGGACTGGCAGCAGGGCAATCGCTCCAAGATCCCCGGCGTTGACCCACTCTGGGTCCTGAACCATTTCCACTTCCTCGACAATGGCCGCGGACGACAAAGGGCTCTAATTTTATCCCGTTTCGGTGGTCCCGGGTCGCACCGATATCAAATCGGCTTCTCTGGCGATACCGTCATGACCTGGGATTCATTGAACTTCCAACCCGAATTTACCGCGACAGCATCAAACATCGGGTATGGATGGTGGAGTCACGATATCGGCGGTCATATGCACGGCTACAAGGATGACGAATTGACCGCCCGGTGGGTTCAGCTGGGCTGCTGGTCTCCTATCCTGCGACTTCATTCATCCAACAATATCTTCAACACTCGAGAGCCCTGGACATTTATGCCAGAGGCATGCGGCGTCATGGAGGATACGCTCCGGCTGCGACACCGTCTTATTCCATATCTCTATACTATGAACGCACGATGCGCCTCCGACGATGAGCCCCTCATCCAACCGATGTATTGGGATTACCCCGAAGTCGACGAGGCTTATAAAGTTCCGAACCAGTTCCGCTTCGGAAGTGAGCTAACGGTCGCACCTATCACAGCAGCCCGTGATACAACAACACACCTTGCCGCTACCAAGGCCTGGCTTCCCCCACTACGCTATGTCGACATCTTTACAGGTGTCGTGTACGATGGCGACCGCGAGCTTCTCTTCCATCGGCCTTTGAGCGGCTATCCGGTACTCGCCCCAGAGGGTGCCATTATCCCATTAGACGCCGCCTGGAGACCTGAGAATGGATCGCCAAATCCTACTGCGCTAGAGGTTCTCCTCGTTGCTGGGGCCGACGGCTCCTTCACGTTGATCGAAGACAACGGGACTGGCACCCGTGTGGATGACGGAGACTTCCGCATGATTGAAGACGGGGGTGTCGAGTCCGAGCCCGACAACGTTCGCTTCATCTACACACCCATCACCTACAAGCAATCTACCGGCGTTCTCAAGATCGGTCCGACTTCTTCATCGGATCCGTCCATCCCGAAGAACCGTGACTGGAAAGTCCGACTCATTGCACACTCGGTAAAGAACAAGTCTGAGATCCGCTGCGTGATGACATCCTCGAAGAAAGCGAAACCGATATCATACACCACCACTGCCGCGTCCAACGGCACAATACTGTCCTTGGGCTCCGTTCCATCGGACCATACCTGTGTGATTGAACTTGGTGGAGGCCCACAACTCGACGTCATTGATCCCACAAAGAAGATATGGCCAATGTTGTACGATTCGTGCATGGACTATGATCAGAAAGAGTCGATTTGGAATGTGGTCAAGGCAGATCAACCACTGGGGACGAGGGTGGGGAGACTGCAGAATATGGGCATCAAGCAGGGGTTGTTGGACGCGATCTTGGAGCTGATGTTGGCGGATTCGAGGTATGCTAGAGAGTAGAGGGATAACTTTTGTATCTGAAGAGACGTGGTAGAAGTTGCGAGATGATTTATGACCAGCTTTTATATACTTAGGTATTCACTGGCGGCTTGAATTGGAAGCAGATCCTGGAATCTCATTCTCCGCGCTATCAACGCTTGATTCATTGGCTGCCGCCAGCCCTTTCCTTCTTCAACTATTGTATATTATAAAAGGGAAGATCGTTGCTGCAGAGAGACCCCTTAGGCTATGTCGTTTCAGCACCTTCTCAACGCTGCAAAAGAATGGATGGATGTAACGACCACTCACCTTCGCTCCAATTGATCCACGGTAGGTAGAGTTGCTGCCTTCAGACGCCATACGGTGCACCAAATTCGCACACTCCGCCACGACCTTTCTCCCACTTGACCGGCCGAAGTCAACCACGAAATGACGGTAACATGAGCCTAATTATCCGACTGTAGTACCATTCTGAGTTTCGAAAAGACATGCCATCGCCCGGTGCTCGGCTCAAACTCAACGTGTTTTAGAGTTGTCGTTCAACCTTCAACGAGGAGCGTATGCAGTGAGACGGCCAACCAATCCGAGCAGCAAGCAGAAATCAGCCTACGCTCCGCCCCCACAGCCCGCAGCCTTCTTGAGTTGAACGAACAAAACCACAGTCCTTCCCATTGCCTTTCACGAGGTTTGTTTCTCAACATTGTCCTCGCCTCTAATGGGGGGTCCTTTCTCTGTCGCTGGGAGTGCGGTCGGCGTTGTTGTCGCTACAATCTACAGTCTCACAATTGGTTCATACTGCCCTTGATTATTCCGACAGTATATTGTTAGATTCAAAACCCTGGTCCTATAGAGCACACCAACAGCTTTTCATGAGATTATCTGCAAGCAATTCTTGCGATGTGTGCAAGTGTGGCTGCTGTGGCAATGGTTGCACGTTCAAGACACTCTTTCTGAGAGATGTCTCTTCCGCCGAGAAGGGCGAATTTCGGCCGAAATACAGCCCTGGTGGAAGTCGAGGGCAGTTGCTCATCATGGTGCTCTGGAGCGCACCGGCAATCGGGGGCAACCCAAAGCTTGTCGGTACATTACTTCGTTCACTTACATTCTGGCAACTTGGTGCAACCCACACTTGTTGTGAAGTAAGACGCTTTAGACTTGCGGAGAGGATAGAGAAACGATATTGCTACGACTACACATGGCATCGGGAAGTGCCCAGTATACCAACATCAGGAGAGTCCACTATCGATGAGGCGACCATATTACCGGACGATCAATACCTACTCCAGTGACTCGAGCAATTGCTTCCGATGTTCGAGAAAGAATATGGCTCGCGCGGTGAAGATATCGTCGGTTTCATCAGGGGCTACTGGAGCGAGAAAATGCTAGAGGAGCTAGAGCAGTTCGCCCAGGAAGATTCGGCGCAACACGCAGAAGGCCGCAAGCAGTTGGGGCTCGTACGGGAGCCAGAACAAGGCGAGTCCACTGTGAAGTCTGCTCTGTTTGTGGAAGTTGATCTGAACACGGCGATTGAGTGGTACGATACAGAAGATTACACACAGAAGAGTACGGTAGGGTGGGTGCCAAAATCCGCGATCTTGTTCCGACGGAATATGACCTCGACGACCTGGACGATGTCTTCCACGAGGCCCACGAAGAGATACCGGATACCCCACTCCCAACCGCAGCACCCGAACCTCCACACCGAGAATCTAAGTTCCATGAAAACCTCCTTCTAGCAGACGGATCGAGTTCAGCTTGGATATCACGAGAACACTGACGTAATGGATCCTGATCTGTTGTGAGGAGTGTAGGTAGGGATGTTACCACCAGCATTTGAACTTAAGATTAGGAATTCATTTTCGTTTGTGACTGCCTTTTTGTGTTTGCTATGTGGGGAGATTTCGAAGCAAGGAATCCGCGTCGACCAACAGTTATATGATCTTGTCTCGTAACATTTGCAGTCAGTTCCTTCTGATAAAAGAATGCTATTCTGATTCTCATGGAAGTCTCTCTAAATCATACAGTTATGGGAACTCGTTTACCAAATAATTGTGTGCTCTAACAGGAGAACTTGTTGGGTCGATGTATCCACACCGTGACTTGTTAGTGATGTCTAAGCAGTTAATTTATACAAAATCTTCGGGCTTGCCACAGTGTCTCAAAAGTCCTCCAGCACAAAGATGAGACGCAGGCATCCGCGAGTGTACAGCACTGCAATATCTCACCCCAGGAATGCTTCCCTTCAGTGCCAAACACGCTAGAAACGTAGGAAGATCCCAAGCGATCTCATTGCAAGCAATACCACGTCCCATCAAGTTGACAGACTGGCAATTAAGCATAAGGTGTCACACCTTTCGGCACATCCTTGGCAGAATCCACGGTACAAAGGGGCTAGTATTTCTCGAAAAATGTCATTGGTCTATAACACTTGCCTTAAAGGTTCTCCTTATTTGAATAGCTATGTAAATAGCACAAATATAATCCACTCATACGTTTGCTAGGACAATATAGGTAGAATTAGGTTAAAAGCTGCTGCTTAAAACTATCTATGATCTTGATAATCTGACAATTGGATTCGTTAAAAAATCCTAGCCCCTTCGTGCATACCGTAAGTGAGCATGCAGAAGCCGAAAATGGGGCCTATGAGACAGGAAAGTGGTCACATTCGAGCACTGCAATTCCAGGTGTCAGAGAAACATTCAGTGGCAACTTCAGCCGCTGCTACCACCAGACCGACTCCTCAACGCCACGATGGAAAGGTCTTTCAGTATGTCAGATCCCATCCCACTACCTCCCGGGGCAGGATATATGCTGAAGTGAAATCGTTGGCAATGTTCAATCCTCCTCGTCAAGTCATCTGCATTCTTCGTCCAAGGGTCAATCAACAAACATGTATCATCTCGAGGCAGTGTCATCCTCGTCGACACAGTCAGCACCACTGCCAACGCGCGGTCGAACCCTGCAGCATAATCCTAAACAGGAATCTTCTTCGCAGTCAGCATGGCTGAACTGAGTGAGCCTTGCGAGGAGGCTGTGAGGTGGATTTACACGAACAGGGTAATAGCTGTGCAACCTCCAGCCTATAAGACGTGATCAACGTTCGAAGAGGGAGGCAAATTTTCGAAGCTGTAGAGAGCACTAAACCCCATCAAGGATCACCAACCGATGCACTGCAATCTCTAGCCTAGGAGACACGTTCAGACTGTGAGAAAGCCTGGAATTCTACGCCGCTGTAAAGCGAGTTACCCCGTTAAGCCTCCACACGAGGTCAACTGCAATCTCTAGCCCGGATGACACGTTCCAACATTCGAACAAACAGGCAAACTATTCGCAGCTATAAAGTGCACTAAACTGCAAGTAGACAACTCTTTCCGTTGCACGGCAATCTCTAGCCTGGGAGCGACGTTCAGATTATAAGAAAGCGAGTGATTTCCGCAGCTGTGCATGAAAGTGAACCAAGCTAAACCTAAAAAGACCCCATATCGCCAAATGCACTGCAATCTCTACTAGCCCAGAAGACGTGTTAAACATATATTCATCTTGTCCTTTCGCCACCACCCACCCCCAGATCCCAAAACCCCATCCTTTGGAACCCCAATGCGGAAGCCAGCGGAAGCCCGCTTTCCACGTGACCCAAAAGTGGATCCCCGCCGCAGGTACAATACATCGCGTCTCGCAACCCCAGAAAACCAAAAACATCCCACCGACGGTTCCGACGGTTCCGAAATCTAGATCACTCATCATCTCTTCATCTCTCCACCTCCACGTCCCTGACGCATAGGCAGCGAATCACGAGGCTTGGATTGCACATCAATCAGTTCATTCGTGGCTAACTCACGACTGACGACGCGACGACGCCGCTGGCTCGGGTCATAACTGACATGCATCGGACCATGTGGGCATACCGTCACCACACCCGAACCACTGTACAGTACACTTGAGCAATGGTCCATCGATCCATGATCGTGCTACCCTACGTCATTTCATTTCCCCTAATTTCTTTCTTTCTTTCTGCCGCACGTAGTTACGCACGGAATCTGTTCGTGGATAATACTCCAGGCTTGATGTACCCCCGACGCCATATCTGCACGCCTGCCTGCTTGCCTGCCTGCTGCCCAAAAGAAAAGTACGCTCTATTAAAACAACATACCAGAACAGTGATCCAAAACCATCCACTGAACCGTGAATTCCGAGGCACCACCTCGTCCATGTAAAATATGGATAAGAATAGAATCAATATTAAAATCGTTTGTTCGAAAATATGATATGCGGCAGCAGTAGCAGTAGCAGTAGCAGCAGTAACAGCAGCGGTAGCGGCAGTGGCAGCGTCGGTGGGTTTAGATGGGAAAGCGACCGTAAGAACCCCTCCTAGAGAAAACACGCCGGTGGAAATGCAGCCATGGTATTACAAAATGTCGACTCGCTTAAATCAAATTATTTCGAAGGGAAGGACGGCTCGCTCGTCTAGACTTCGTGCCGGTCGTCGAGTTCAATGTCTTTCTGACTTATTCGGCGGTAGAAGGGGATCCGGGAATATGAGAAGCGGCCCTTGGTGTCCGATTGTCGTCTCCGGACGCAGAAGGAGTAGATGCAGAAGAGGAGCGAGAAACCGACGAGGAATCCGAGACATGTGAGGAGTAACCAGTGTTGAAGCATCTACGATGTGTTAGCGCATGACCGGAATTGATGTCACGCAAAGGAGAGCTTACCCAGAATATCAGCTTCACATCGCCGCTGTGCCAGCTGTTGCCAAGATGGTGTGTGAAGAAGCTCCATGAGTGGTTCTTGTACTCGTCGGCAAACATGATCCGCACTCGTTCATTGCCTTCGGGATTTCCATTCATATAGTGTCTCCAGATGACGCTCAGGTATAGCGGTCCGGTGGTGGCCATGACAGTGATGTACGGAAGGATCCATCCACGGTTGTACTCGGGGAGCGAGTCGATTGCCTTGAGGAAGAAGGGGTGGCGGGGAACGGAGCCCATGGCGTCGTTGGAGATGCCGGTTGGGGTGGTGCGGCGTAGCCAGGCTGGGTATGCCAGGAGCGGGTCGAGACTGCGATTGCAACCCTGAGAGGTGCTGTCAGTATGACTTCTTTACCCAGCAGACATCTACGTACATCGTCGAGATCGATGTAAATTCCACCAAAGTGGTGTAGCACAAAGTATCTTATCGAGTCGGCGCGTTGGATGGGGTATGGGTAGCCGTCGAAGGTCTCGAGGAACCATGGGTATCTGGCGGAAGTCAGCTCTGTTCTCGGTGGTATGGAATATTGGGCGCGCACTCAGCAGCAATAAATTCCCGGGATTTCTTGTCTGTCCAGAGCTGCACACGCTTATCAGCCTCTGTTCACCGTGGGCACAGCCAGGTGCGCCAGAGCGTGCA